>CAJUXJ010000363.1:0-61387 GCA_910589775.1 Avena eriantha
TGTGAGGAAACGTTGCATCGTCATCTCTCGTGATTCACGAACATTAGCACGCTGCATAAGCAATCTCCATCTCCATGTAGTACTCATCAACTGTCATTGTGCTTGCCTCAACTGTGTGAGCTTGTCAAACACAGAACGCAATAATTGGAGGGAACAAAACGATCCGCCATGATGGCCTTCATCTCACGGCAATCCCTCGCAGGAAGTTCATTGTCGTTCCGTCTATTCTGCACAATAGCTTACCACCAACCGCAAAGCGTAACCATCAAATTCTAATGCAGCAAGTTTGAACTTCTTGTCCTGGGGTAATCAAATAAACGCCAGAGCTTTTCAATCTTCAACTCCCAAGTAATATAATCCCCAGGATCAAGCGAGCCATTGAACGAAGGAATGAGAACTTGGGCTTGCCAAAACTATCATCAGCTGGATTGTAAGCACGCTGGGAACGTCCAAGAGGAGCATACCCACGGCCATACAGAGGAGCAGCCGCAGGTGTAGGGGGATTTGCACGTCCCCTGCCACGATGTGGAGCAGCATCAGCCGCACTCCCCTCATCAAAGTCCTCAAACCCATCATCATGTTGTGCAAGTCCGGGCTGGAGTGTTGCTTGAATTGCCTCAATGGAACGCTGCAAGGTGGCAAAGTTGACATTCATAGCAGTCAGCTGCGTTTGAATATTATTGATGGCTCCAGTATTATTCTCCACAGCATCTTGTATGTCGGTGATATTTCTATCAACAGACTCTCTCCAAGTAACAAGCTCCTCCACCTGCTTTTTCTGTGACACAATTCATCATCACTCAAAGACATGATTAGTAAGTTAGTGCAAAAATCAAAATCAGTATGGTGGAAACTCTCACAACTCACTCACAACTGATAAGAAAAGAGATCTTACCGTTCAAAGTGAATAGAGATGCTCTACCAAACGTAATCAAAGACTGATGCACTGAAGTGATGAAGTGAATATCAAAGGTATAGAGAACGATCACAGGACACACAGGTTATTTATGGTGGAGCTATAGGTATGGTATCATATCTACACCGCAAACAAGTCCTAGTGCTGATCGTATGACATAGACCCACGGAAACACACACGGTGGAGATAAATGGGGCAATTGCAACTATGAAAAAGAGCTCAAAAAGTAAGGTATGTCGGAGGAATGCTCGTCTTGCAATGCACAAGGAGAGACGCTAGCAATGTCTCAACGAAACGGGCACAAGATTGCTAACTGAGCAGCCCGCATTGCACTAAGCACGCTAGTCTCGTAGGATAGTTTTAGACACAAAGAAATGCTTACTAAGGCTCACAAGGATAGGTACGCTATGTGGACTCAGTAAAAAAAATAAACAAAAAAGAAATTTTTTTGACCTGAGAATTGGTCTCTGCCACGGTAGAAAAATGGCCTAAAATCCTGCCGTGGCAGGAGGTCGGCAGACACAAAAAATTCTCGTATGAGGGCAGACCTGTCTGTGGTAAGGCGACCGTCCAAATTTTTTTTGTCACGCTGCAGCACAGACCTGTCTGCGGTCAGGCGTGAAGCAGCGAGCCGAATTTTTTATTCTGACTCACCAAGTAGTACACAACTAGGACTCTTTACTTGGATCGGATCTGACTTGATGGTAGCGGAAAAAGATGGTGGAAAACAACTAGAACAACTAGAAACAAATCTACGAAGAACAGATCTTGATCTAATCTAATAGAGGAACTCGACCAGCAACTATTACTCGAATACGATGTAATCTAGGCTATGGCAACTCTTTTTGTGGGGCTTTTTCTGTATAGGATGAAAAACACTCTCTAATCTATGGATGGATTGTGGATTGCTTACCGAGGCAACGAGGAAATCTGATACCAAGATGATATGGGGTGGCCCGATCTTCTCAGTAAGCGGATGGCGATGATGATGGTGGATGATAGATAACTAGTGCGTAGCTATGATCTCTCCCGCTCGATCCCTGATGCCAGCGCAACAGATCTCGAACCTTGTAGGTATTCACAACACCACACTCTTGCGCACGCAGCCGTGACCACGAACGGTAGTATGCAATCTACTAATTCCCAATGGAACAACAGATCACACTCAATTATATTTGGCAGATTCGAACACAGGGTAATTCCAGAGGTTCTATGAAAGAAACAACTCCAAAATATTTTAACATGGTCTAAACCCTAACTTGTGACGGCTACGTAGGTTTATATGAAGGCTGGGGCGTCCTCAGCTTGGGACGACTTGGTCCCACCTAACTAAGATACAAACCGACCCAAAATTGGGTTCGGCTCAGGGTTCTGCCGTGGCAGAGATTTGGTCTGTTCTCTGCCGCGCGGCAGCCTGCCGTGGCAGAAAAAGACTCTGTTTCTGTGCCGCGACAGCCTGCCATGGCAGAGAACTGGGGCTTTTCTCTGCCGCGGCAGAGAACTTTCAGCTCTTGTTGATCTTCGTCTTGGATAGCTCCTTGCGCTTCCTCCCTCTCCTCCCTCGTGCATTCTTCATTGATCAACACGCCTTGTTCCATTACCTCCTCGCTCCGTGCTACGCCTTCTTCTCCTAAGTACCTAATCATGCAATAATTCAAAGACTTAGGTAGTATAAAATTCTCATTAATTAAAACTCCAGGTTCATTAAGAAACAAGTTCACCTGTTGTTCTAGTAGCTTAGCACGAGCTCTTGTAATTGGTCCAATCCTTATCTCATTGGATTGATCTTCTTTGCATTAGTTGGAACATCATCAATAGCAATTGGGGTAGGTGTAACTGCAGGGATATCCTCATCATGAGGTTTATGATATACTTAAATTTTGCTTTGATAATTACAAGGAAGAAAATGGCTATATTCTTAAATATCTTAATAGATGCTCTCCACCAATGGAAGAGACTAATGCCTTGCAGGAGTCTATGGAAGAAGAAATTGCTGAAACTGGAAGCTCATTGGATGAAAAAGAGGAGGAAGAATGGAGCAGCTACCCATGTCCACCTCCCAATAAGAGTAACTCTTTAATTAATACCTTATTTGATAGCCCTCCATGCTTACCAAAGGAGGATGAGTGTGATATTTTATTGTTGGGTTTGTTCATGATGCTACTTAAAATCATTATCAGAGAGGAAAATATGGTTGTTGGAATTCTCATGTTACTAAAACGCCTGTCTTTATATTGAAAGTTCCGAAGTTGCTCTTGTTTTATCTACCCATTCTTGTTACTATGTGCTTCTTTGATTTATTTTCTTACAAGGTTCCTATGCATAGGAAGTGGGTTAGACTTACATGTGTTTCATATTTGATCCTTGATTGTCTCTTTTGCTTCAGTTCATAATTTTTATGTGAGCATCTTCTCAAGAGCCTAGCTCAAAGGCGTTAAAGAAAAGCACTTATTGGGAGATAACCCAAATTTCTAGTCGATAAATTTTTCTTTTGTTGAGTCTTGGAAGTTATTGCCTCAGTAATAACCTCTCCTTATCCTTTTTGTGTGGTTTTTGTGCCAAGAATAACCTCTAATAAGAGAGAAATAATGCTTGGGAAAGTTGCTGTCCTGAAACAGATTTTTGTGCTTCACTGTAAAAATTCGTGAAAAATCTCTGTACATCGGATTGAGCTGTAAGTTTTTGTGCTTCTGCCCCTGGTTGTTATCTAACTTTCGTTAGTTTAACACTTTTCGATTTGAGTAACAGAAGGACTTCGAAAAAATTGGTTTTACCTACTAGTCTGTTTTGACAGATTTTCTGCCATTATTTGGCAATTTGCCTCTTAATCTCTTCCTCTTTGAGTTCTTGCCCAATTTCTTGACTTTTAAAGGGACTTGCTACAGTAGGCTTGTGTTTTAATGGATGTTTTACTTATGTTGAAAACTGAACCTAAAAGACTTATTATCTGAAGTACACTACTGTTTGCTAATGAAGATTGTGTGAAGTTTTGTATGAAGAGGAAAATTTTCAGGTGTAGAGAAGAACAATGTGATAAGATGAAGATCATAGGACCAAAGCTCAAGCTTGGGGATGCCACACGGGCACCCCAATAAATATTCAAGAAGTACAAGCGTCAAAGCTTGGGGATGCCCAAGGCATCCCCTTCTTCATCAATAAAAATCTCAGGTTTTCTTCCAAACACTTCATTTTTATATTTCATACACAATTGTGTTATTCTTGGAGCGTCTTTGTTTTGTTTTTAGTTGTCTTCTGCTTAAATAAATTGGTTGGACCCCCGCATTCATACATTAGTTTTCAAATAAGTTGATTTGGATTGGAAAAGAGTAGGAAAGTTCATGCTTATAAGTGGTATAAAGGAGCTTGTTTTTGACTGTGCCTAGACTTTATCATGTCATGTTTCATATTGCTTGAATTTATGCTTAGTGATTATTGCTGTAGCATGACTTGCTACAAACAATTGAGATTGCTTAATGTGCCTTGAAAGAATCATGCGTTGTTTTAGCATACAAAGCATAATATTGTGGTATTCTCCTTTGATGCTTTATTTGGGTTAACTTGGCGCATGCTCACACCATGTTAAGACTATACCAAGTCATCATAGCCTCTATGATCATTTAGTTTTCGACTTGTAATATCACTTTATGCTTTAATTATTATGTTTTGTCGCTTTGCATGATTATGGCCATTATTGCTCTCTTAGTTGGTCGCTCCTAGTCTTTTGCTAGCCTCCACGTGTAACCAAGTATGAGTTCCACTCATGCATCCAACTCCAAATAAAACCAAGTATTCCAAAGAGTCTACCATACCTACATATTAGCATTATTGCTATTCCAAGTATATTCATGTTTTTATCTACCTTCCGATTAAACTTGTTATGTGAAAAATAGTGATTAAAGCTCTCAACAAACTTGATGGCACACTTACTTTCTTGCACTAATAAACTTGAACCATTGTGCCCATCTATGCTGCGTATATGCTTGCGCTTTATAAGTTGTGAATTAGCAAAACCATGTTTCCATGGGGAACACTTTCAACATTGCACTTTATTTGGTTGATATCATGTTCTTTGCTTATGGATCCCGGCGGTGTGAAAAAAAAGGGGAGCGTGTAAGCTCATGGAGTTTGTATATGTGTTAGTGAAACTAGGGGTGGGCATATAAACCGAGGACTGAACTACCGAACCGAATAATCTGGACCGAATCCGAATAAACCGAAACCGAAAAATACAGTCACTAATTCGGTTATCACTTTTGAAAACCGAAATATTTTGAGAAGGTTCGGTGTTCGCTCCCGGTTCCCCGAACAACCGATATACCCGATCTGATTTGTTTGATGGCCTAAAACTAGTAATTCAGCCCACGACCCAATACACTATCAGTTCTCAAGTAGGTAAGCCCCACTAGTCTAGCACCTCCACGTAGATGATTCTAAAAAACTCCACGTAGATGCCTCCACTCCCGATTCCCATCCTAGCGTTGTAGCGCATGTGCGCTGCCTCTCCTTTCCTCAACCTAGCGGGCAACTATGGCGGTGGCCTACAGCCGGCACGCCTTCTCATCACGCGGCGAGCGGTCTTGTCCTACAGCCATAGGTCTTTCTCCTCACTCCGTTGAGCGGTTCCTCTCACCCCGGCGGGCGGCGGGTGGTGGACTGCAGCCAAACTCCTCCCCATCGGCAGGCGGTGGTTGGCTCCTCTCACCCCGGTGGGCGGCGGTGGCGGGGAGCTGCTGGAGACGCTCCTCTACACCTGTGCGGACAGCGGTGGCGAAGGATTGCAGACTTGACTTTGATTACATCACGGTTTGTAAGCTATTGATGGGTTCACATGACGTTCGTCCTTGTTTCTAAGCTGTTGAATCTTACTTCTTGTACGCGCAACCTGTTTATTTGTGAATCAATTTCAGAAGTTTGTCTGCTTTTGTTTTTTCCTGCAATCTATTGGTCAGTTCGGTCCTAACCGAGACCGGACCGAATTTTGGATCCACCGAATTCCTCGGTTGGCTATTTCCTTATGCACCGATCGGTCCACATATTCTCAAAACCGAATTTATTCACAGCCCGAAGTACCGAACCGAACGGTTCGGTTGCACCGAACACCCAGCCGTACGCCTGGGCCGCTAGCCTAAGCCATGCCTAATCATGGTGGAAACTTGCAGCATAACCATAGTGAGCAATTTGTGAAGCATCCTGAATAAAAACCTATGCAAATTGCAAATAAAAAGATCACTGAGATGCTCATTCTCTGCTTGCCTTGTCATTTTGATATGGGAAAGCTCCTGTATCATGGGGCAAGGGGTACCCCGTTGGCGATTCTCTATGATACACATGTACTTACAATAACAAGAACTTACTCACGACTAAAGTTGAGTAGCACGAGGTTCGGTCTTCGTAAGTAAGGGCATGAGATTTTCAAGCATATCCTCATATTTGTTAACTTTAACCTTAATCACCTAAAGATGCTTATGATAGGGGCAATGAGATCTGAAAGCTAATAAGTACCATAATTTCAGGAAGCTCTTTATGAGACTGGAATCCCTGCTTCCTTCTATGAAGGGCCTTTCTTTTACTTTTATGTTGAGTCTCCATCTTCTATCTTTATGCACCTATTGAGAGAGCATAGTGCTCATTCTTAGTTTAATGTGCATTGTCCCAAAACTTGTTGATTGATTCATAACTTTGATATTGCTTCTTCTTAAACTATTTGTATCTAGTCACCCTTATGAACTTTGAAGGTGTCCTATGCATTTATGTTTTGCTACACTATGAGGGACAAGCTGAATACCATTCTCATTATGTCTTCTATATGTGAAACAAACAAATGTCTTTCAAAGCACTGTTATTCATGAATCTTTTATTTGTACCTTTTCATGTTACAACATAATTGCTATTTCTTATTGTTAGAACTATATCTTTCATGCTATGTTAGAGTACTATGATCCCATCTATCAATGTTTTACAAATACCTTGATCAAGATTGTGATGGTGCATGTCACCTCAAAAATTATTCTTTTTATCACTTATCTACTCGAGGACAAGCAGGAGTTAAGCTTGGGGATGTTGATACGTCGTAAACGTATCTATAATTTTTGATGTTCCATGCTTGTTTTATATCTAGTTTCTTATGTTTTGTCCACACTTTGGAGTACACATTTTCTGGAACTAACCTATTAACAAGATGCCACAGTGCCAGTTACCCGTTTTCTGCTATTTTTGGTTTCAGAAAAGCTAGTAAGGAAATATTCTCGGAATTGGACCGGACAAAAGCCAAAGTCAATATTTTACCCGAAGCAACACGGAGTCTGGAGGGGAGACGAAGTGGTGCACCAGGGCAGCCACACCTGGTGGCGGCGCGACCTGGGGGGCGCGCCACCAGGAGGTGTGGCTCCCCTGGTGCTCCACCGACCTAGCCCTTCCGCCTATAAAAGCCCCTAGGACAAAAACACTAAGTATCCAATCAAAAATCCACGAAAGAGTCTGTAGCCGCCGTCATCTCCATCCCTAGATCGGGAGGGATCTGAAGCTCTTCGCGGCACCCTGTCGGAGAGGAGAGATCACCCTGGAGGCCTTCTTCATCACCATGCCTGCCTCTGGTGTGATGCGTGAGTACTTCATCCTTGGACTACAGGTGATGCAGCCCGTCCTACGGACGCTTCTACATCTACACCAACAAGTCCCCAAAGTGGACCCATGACTCGTGCCCGAGCCAAACTCCTGCAAGCTAAGGTGAACTCACTCCTCTCCTCGTGCCAATTTGATACCTCCTTGGATGGTGTGCTACTTCATACCTCTACTCTGTGCATCATCAGGTACGAGCCCTCGCCGCGTCGACCCACGAGCCCTGAAGCTGCACCTGAGCTGAAGCTGCCGGCGTGGACATTCAGAAGGTCGAATTGGACACTCCCTGGACACCACCCAGAGTGTCCGCCCTGCCCGGAGTGTCCGGCCGTGCCGACCCGGAGTGTCCGCCCTAGCCGGACTGTCCGGCCGTGCTGACCCGGACTGTTCGACCCAACTGATGGGCCTTCGAGCCTTGCTGGGCCCTATGGCCCATGTACCCCTCTACTTCGCCTAGAACTCTACTTTAATGCCTGAATTACCCCTGAACTTGTGGCTGGCCTATATATAGACCCCCACCTCCATTGTAAACCCTAGGCTTGATATTGGAATTAGTGGAAACCCCTTTGTGGATCTATCTAGTTCTTGCCTCATGCTCCTTGACTAAGGAGCACCAATATCCCCAAACCTCGTTGGAGTTTGCATTGTGCCTCCGCGTTGTACAAGGCCTAGGCATCGGTGTCCCTTTGCCTAGACGTCAAGATCTCACCGAGTCTCCCATCTCGCCGTGCCGGTTCGAGAGAGAGTCCTCCGCCCGACGCTGATCCTAGGGATTGCGCCGGACTGGTCACCGCCGGCGTGAGCTATTGGTGTTTATCGTGGTTTTGCGTGTGTGTGTTCGTCGTGTTCTTCGTGCGCGTGTTCGTCGTGTTCATCCTTCCCTCCTTTCCCCACACTCCACCCTCGATTTGAAAGGGAATCGTGAAAGATCAGGCCACCCTAGAGGTTTGCCCTCAACATATTGGTATCAAGAGCTTCGTTGCTCACGATTTCCCCCACAAATTTTCCTTGTATCCACCAAAAAATCGAAAATCCCCACAAAAACAGCCCATATTTGCCTTTGGATCGATCTCTTGATTTGGAGTGTTATTTGTGGTTTTGATCTGACCAAACCTTGTCTAAGGAGTTGGTCCAGCTTTATCCTGCGTTTTCCCAGCCCGATTTGGCCAGTTTTTCGCGGATTTGAGGCCCGAAGGCGAGGATTTCCGCTCAAGAACACAAGCAGGAAACCCGCGCCGGAGTGTCCGGCTCATACCGACCAGAGTGTCCGGCCCCACCGGAGTGTCCGGCCGAACCAGACCGGAGTGTCCGGCCAGACCGGAGTGTCCGGTCCCGACAGACCGGAGTGTCCGGCTGTAACGCTAGTTTTGACTGTTTTGCCTCATTTTTCGCGTTGGCTAATCTCCTTTGTTGGCTCGTGTCCTGTGTGCGTGTCAGCAAGTACCAGCAAGCTTCCGCATCATCAACTTCCGCGCTCATCAACACCACGGACCACGAACATCATCCCACACCACCGACGCCAAGTTCATCATCAAAGAAGGTATAACTTGCGTCACCTTGTTAACCCCATCTTCCTTTGTGTGTACCTATCCCATGAGAGTGGCTCATCTTGTGTTTGCTTGAGCATTGTGCATTTGTCCTTGGATAGTGAGAGTGCAAGAGCAATAGCAAGTGTGACTAGGTAGCATCAAGGGAGAGCAAAAAAAAGTGAAAAAGATACAAAGAAAAAGAAAAAAGAAAAATAGTCTCCCCTTGCAAAAGAGAGTCTGAAAGCTTGTAAGCAAGAGAGAAAGAAGAGCACCCAAGGCAAGTGCACAAATCCGTTGCTCATTTTTCCTCTTTGCAAACGAGCCACGGTCTCTCCTTGCATTGGCACGACAACGAGCTTAGTCTTCGTTAGGTCATTTTGTTTGCTCATTTTCATAGTCGTGTCAATCCCAACTTTCTCCACGTGTGTGTACATAGTCGTAGGTTCCCGTCACCCTTTGAGTTGTTGACCTTCGCCTTTGACTTGAGTTTTGTTGGATTGTTACCACTTTTGACTATCCCTTTTCTTTTGGTTGGTTCTTTGGCTTTCCACAACCCTAACCTACCACCAACAAGCTTTTGAGAGTGTGAGTTTCTTTGCATTTCCACGTTGCACGCTTATAGCTCTCACTTGTGGTTTCTAGTTTGGTGCAATCCCTAAGGTGAGGTACAAGGCTAACACCACCATATTCCACTTCCATATACAATACTTGTGTTTTTTGCATGATGGATAGGCACGGTGAGACGAGCCAACCACCTCCCCAAGAAGAAGATCAAGGTCCATACATGACGCGCGCAAGTCACTTCATCGTTCGACAAGAGTTCCGTGAACGTTGCCAAGCAGTTGAGACGAGACAAGATGAACAATTTGGCGAGACGCAAGCCGAGTTCAAGAACATCGACAACCGCTTCGACGGCCTCGAACGACAAATGCATGCAATGCATCACAACTTCGGCCACCAAAATGAAGCGCTTCAACGCTCCGTCGCCCAAACAAATGACAATCTTCGACGCCTCATCGATGGCATGGCAAGACCACGTTCACGCGCATCAAGCTCGGCAAGTTCTTCGCATCGTCATGCACCTCTTCCACAAGATCTACATCAAAGTGCTCAAAGACACAATGATGCCCCCGTGGTTGAAGATGGAATCTCTTCGAACTATGTACCTTCCCCACGGCACGCCGCAACGTCAAGCTATGACGGCGACCTCTCTTCAAGGCCACGAGCAAGGCAAGAAGCACACCGTCCTCACGCAAGGGCACTAGTGATCTGACGAGAGCAACCACAAGAGGAACCGCAAGCGCAACCACAAGTACAACCGCAAGTCTACCACCATCGACCGCGAGACATTCTTGACACAACAAGTGATGACTCCAATTTGGAGAATCAAGCTCGTCATCGACGTGAAGCTCTTCAAGATCTCCTCGTCATCAACGTCATGAACGTCAACAACGACACCATGGTCATCACGAGGCGCCTCCTCCACATCAACAAAACTTGGAGCGTCAAGTGATACAAGTTGAGCGACGCCCACCACGTCAAGAGGCTCATGACCATGTTCTTCGCTGTGAGGCCCATGTGCCTAATCAACATCACCAACCAAGGAACGAGCCTCCTCTAGGTCATCAACCGCGTCAAGAGGCTACACACCTTCGCCACCATGAGGCCCAAGCGCCTCAACCACGTCAACAACCGCGCCAATACCAAGAGCAAGCTCCGCAACAAGGACACGAGAACCAAGTTCCACCTCCCCAACTACAAGATCATCAACAAGGTCACCAAGCTCGTCGCAATGACCGCAACGATGAAGAAACTTTTGGCAAGCTCAAGTTCACAATGCCCAAGTTCACCGGATCCAATGACCCCGAAGAATACCTCTCGTGGGCACTCAAAGTCGACAAGATCTTCCGCATGCACAACTATAGCAACGAGAAGATGGTCGCCATGGCTTCGCTAGAGTTTGATGATTACGCAAACCTTTGGTGGGAACAAGTTCAAGTTGCTCGTGATGCAAGACAAGAGCCGCCAATCACAACTTGGCATGACATGAAGGCTCACAAGAGATCCCGGTTCGTCCCCGCACACTACACGTGTGACCTCTTCAACAACCTTCAAGCGCTTCGTCAAGGGACAAAGACCGTGGAAGAATACTTCAAGGAAATGGAACTCAACTTGATTCGCACCAACATTGATGAGCGCATGGAGCAAACAATGGCACGTTTCCTTATTGGCTTGAATCACCCAATCAAGCGCATCATCGAGTTCCAAACATACAACACCATGGTTGAGCTTGTGCACATTGCAACAAAGGCTGAACGTCAAGTGCAAGAGGATATCAAGTACAACAAGCCCAAGACGTACTTCACCTACAAGCAAGCTTCAACCCCTACACCAACAACTTTCAATGGTAGCTCCTCAAGTACCTCCAAGCCTTCCTTCAAGCCCACACTTCCTCAAGGAAAACTGCCACCAAATGGCAAGCAAGCAAAAAGTGATACACCTTTCAACGGTGAATGCTACAAGTGTGGAGGTAAAGGACACAAGTCGGCCGAATGTGGAAACAAGAAAGTCTTGTTCATCCATGACAATGGTGATGAAGAGTACTTGAGTGAAGATGAGTTTGATGCCCGTGTCAAGGAAGCAATGGCAAGGCAACGAGTGGAAGATGATCAAGAACTCCTCATGTGTGAACATGACGCAAGTCCATCGCTTGTTGTCACAAGAATCTTGACCACTCAAGCACAAGAGCATGAAGACCAACGCTCCAATATCTTCCAAACACGAGCCGGCATCAATGGCAAATCTATCAAGGTGATCATTGACAGAGGGAGTTTTCACAACCTTGCTAGCACCGAGTTGTGTGAGAAGCTCAACCTCACCCTCCAACCACACAAGCACCCCTACCACGTGCAATGGCTAAGTGACCAAGGGTCCGTGAAGATCAAGCATACCGTATCGGGCTCCTTCGCCATTGGTCCTTACAAAGATACGGTGGAGTGTGATTTGGTTCCTATGACAGTTTTCCACATGCTTCTTGGTCGACCATGGCAATTGGACAAGACTACTCAACATGATGGTCGCACCAATATATACACCTTCAAATGGCTCAACAAAACATGTGTTTTGCAACCGATGACTCCTAGCCAAATAATTGCGGACAATGCAAAGGCTTTAGCGAGGGCGCAAAGCACAACACCTACTTGTGAGAAGAGCGGTGAGAGAGAGAACCACCTCATAGTGAGTGAGATCCACAAGCCAAATTCGAGTGGAAAAACTAAGAGTATTCTCTTTGCCACCAAAAGTGAGATGAGAGATGTTCGGAACAACCCATCCATCTTGCACTATGTCCTCCTTTGCAAGGGACTAGCGCAAGGAACTAACGAATTAACCAATGTTCCTCCATCTTTGATGAGTGTTTTGCAGGAATTCAAGGATGTGTTTCCCGAAGAGCTTCCACATGGACTACCTCCTCTTCGCGGCATTGAACATCACATCGACCTCATCCCCGGTGCACCACTTCCAAACCGCGCCGCTTACCGCACGAACCCGGAGGAGACGAAGGAGATCGAACGTCAAATCAACCAACTCGCCTCCAAAGGTTTGATCCAAGTTCGCACTAGTCCAAGTGCCGTACTCGTGATTCTTGTCCCAAAGACGGATGATACGTTACGGTTATGCATGGACTGCCATCCAATCAATGCTATCACCGTGCGTTATCGACATCCCATACCACGTCTCGATGACATGCTTGATGAGTTGTGTGGAGCCACTATTTTTTCGAAAATTGATCTTCGTAGTGGTTACCATCGAATACGCATGGCTGAAGGTGATGAGTGGGAAACCGCCTTCAAGACCAAACTTGGTCTCTATTAATGGTTGATTATGCCCTTTGGTTTATCAAATTCCCCATCCACCTTCATGCGCCTTATGAATCACATCTTGCGTTCTCTCATTGGAAAAAGTGTTGTTGTCTATTTCGATGATATTCTTGTTTATAGCAAATCACTTGAGGACCATATAACACATGTCAAGGAAGTTTTGCAAATCCTTCGACATGAAAAGCTTTATGCTAATCTTCCCAAGTGCACTTTTGCTAAAGACAAGTTGATTTTTCTTGGATTTGTTGTTTCTTCGAAGGGAATTGAAGTTGATGTTTCCAAGGTAAAGGACATACGAGATTTGCCCATACCAACAAATGTGAGTGAACTCCGAAGTTTTCATGGGTTGGCCGGTTTCTATCGTCGCTTTGTGAAAGTCTTTTCAACCATTGCTTGTCCCCTTAATGAATTGACCAAAAAGAATGTCATCTTCGTGTGGGGCAAAGCACAACAAAAAGCTTTTGATGAACTTAAAAAGAGGCTCACCGAAGCACCTCTTCTTGCTTTACCGGATTTCACAAAAACTTTTGAGATAGAGTGTGATGCTAGTGGTATTGGCATTGGAGGAGTCCTTATGCAAAACAGACGTCCTATAGCCTACCATAGCGAAAAACTTGATGGTGCTCGCCTTAACTATCCGATTTATGACAAAGAGCTTTTTGCCTTAGTTCTTGTCCTTCAAGTTTGGCAACACTACCTTTGTCCCAAGGAATTTATCATACATTCCGACCACGAGTCGTTGAAATATCTCAAAGGCCAAGCTAACTTGAGCAAGAGACACGCTAAGTGGGTTGAGTTCATGGAGTCTTTTCCATACATTGTCAAGTATAAGAAGGGCAAAGATAATGTAGTTGCGGACGCATTGTCTCGCAAACATACAAGCCTTCTTACGAGACTTGAAATCAATGTGTTGGGTCTTGAGGAAATAAAATCTTTGTATGCTTCCGACCCGTTCTTTGAACCAATTTTCGCAAAGTGCTCCAATGACAAGGGAGTTGATGATTTCTATTTGCATAAGGGTTTTCTTTTTAAACAAAACAAGCTATGCATTCCGAAGTCGTCACTTCAACTTTTGCTTCTCCAAGAATCTCATGGTGGAGGCCTTATGGGTCACTTTGGTCACGACAAGACATTGGACATGCTCTCCAATCACTACTTTTGGCCCAAGATGAAGCGTGACGTGGAGCGCTACGTTCAACGATGCACGACATGTGTTCAAGCTCAGTCGCAAGCTAATCCCTATGGTCTTTATATGCCATTGCCTATTCCTCATACACCTTGGTCCGACAATAGCATGGATTTCGTGTTAGGATTTCCTAGATCTAAGCATGGTCATGATTCTATATTTGTTGTTGTGGATCGTTTTTCCAAGATGGCACACTTCATACCGTGCCATAAGACCGACGATGCTTCACATGTTGCAAATCTGTTTTCAGGGAAATCGTTCATCTTCACGGTGTGCCAAGGACAATTGTCTCCGACCGCGACGTCAAATTCATGAGCTACTTGTGGAAGACCCTCATGGCCAAGCTCGGCGTCAAGCTCCTCTTTTCATCCGCTTCACATCCTCAAACTGATGGCCAAACTGAAGTTGTCAACCGAAGCCTCGGAACCCTCCTTCGTGTGTTGATCAAGAAAAACCTGAAGGATTGGGAGGAATGCATTCCACACGCCGAGTTCGCCTACAATCGAGCCAAGCACTCAACAACCAAGATGAGTCCATTCATGATCGTGTATGGTTTCGAGCCCCTCACCGCGCTCGACATCCTACCACTACCTCTCCATGAGCGCACAAACATGGACGTCGAGAAGCGCGCACAAGCTATGAAAAAGCTTCATGAAGAAACAAGAGCAACTATCGAACAACAAGTCCATCGCCAAGCTTCAAGGTTAAACAATGACAAGAAGGAGATGATATTTGAAGAAGGTGACCTTGTGTGGATACACCTAAGCAAGGACCGCTTCCCCAAGGAACGTGACTCCAAGCTCAAGCCAAGAGGAGATGGTCCCTTCAAGGTCCTCAAACGAATCAACAACAACGCCTACATCATCGACATCCCAACCTCCAAGTACCTTGCAAGCAATACATTCAATGTCAAGGATCTCTCACCCTACCATGGAGATGCTCAAGATGATATCCATGAAGAGTCGAGGATGACTCTTTCCCAAGGGGGGGAGCTGATGCAGCCCGTCCTACGGATGCTTCTACATCTACACCAACAAGTCCCCCAAGTGGACCCATGACTCGTGCCCGAGCCAAACTCCTGCAAGCTAAGGTGAACTCACTCCTCTCCTTGTGCCAATTTGATACCTCCTTGGATGGCGTGCTACTTCATACCTCTACTCTGTGCATCATCAGGTACGAGCCCCCGCCGCGTCGACCCACGAGCCCTGAAGCTGCACCTGAGCTGAAGCTGCCGGAGTGTCCGCCCGAATCCAGCCAGAGTGTCCGGCCACCCCGGAGTGTCCGGCCCGACTCAGCCGGAGTGTCCGGCCTGCCCGAGCCCGGACCTGGCGTGGACATTCAGAAGGTCGAATCGGACACTCCCCGGACACCACCCGGAGTGTCCGCCTAGCCCGGACTGTCCGGCCGTGCCGACCCGGAGTGTCCGCCCTGGCCGGACTGTCCGGCCATGCCGACCCGGACTGTCCGGCCCAAGTGATGGGCCTGCGAGCCTAGCTGGGCCCTATGGCCCATGTACCCCTCTACTTCGCCCAGAACTCTACTTTAATGCCTGAATTACCCCTGAACTTGTGGCTGGCCTATATATAGACCCCCACCTCCATGTAAACCCTAGGCTTGATATTGGAATTAGTGGAAACCCCTTTGTGGATCTATCTAGTTCTTGCCTCATGCTCCTTGACTAAGGAGCACCAATATCCCCAAACCTCGTTGGAGTTTGCATTGTGCCTCCACGTTGTACAAGGCCTAGGCATCGGTGTCCCTTTTCCTAGATGTCAAGATCTCATCGAGTCTCCCATCTCGCCGTGCCGGTTCGAGAGAGAGTCCTCCACCCGACGCCGATCCTAGGGATTGCGTCGGACCGGTCACCGCCGGCGTGAGCTATTGGTGTTTATCGTGGTTTTGCGTGTGTGTGTTCGTCGTGTTCTTCGTGCGCATGTTCGTCGTGTTCATCCTTCCCTCATTTCCCCGCACTCCACCCTCGATTTGAAAGGGAATCGTGAAAGATCAGGCCACCCTAGAGGTTTGCCCTCACCAACGGGTCCATGTAGTAGCTAGATGGTTGGTTCTCCTCCTTTGTGTTATCATGTTTAGATCTTGTGAGCTCCATTCATGATCAAGATCATCTATTTGTAATCTTACATGTTATGTTTGTGGGGATCCGATGGATATTGAGATGCTATTTCAGATTGATTATTGATTCTATCATGTCTATGTTATTTGTGATCTTGCATGCTTTAAGTTGTTAATAGCTATCTTGGCCAAGTAGATGCTAGCAACTCCAAGAGGGAGTATTTATGCTCGATAGTGGGTTCATGCCTCTAGTAATCTGGGGAAGTGACAAGAATCTCTAAGGTACTAGATGTGCTGTTGCTACTAGGGAGAAATCAACAATCCTTTGTCCATAGGGCAATCATATTGTTTACTTTACACACTTTGCTTAATGCAATTATCTGTTACTTGCAACTTAATACTGGAGGGAGTTCGGATGATAACCTGAAGGTGGATTATTAGTCATAGATGCAGTTGGATTACGGTCTATGTATAATGTTGTAATGCCCAATCGAATCTCATAGGAGTCAAGATGATTAGTATATGCATGTATGCTTTCTCGGTGTCTGTTAATTACCCCGCTATAATTTGTTCACCCAGCATGTTATCTATCTTAAGGAGAATCACCTCTAGTGAACTATGGACCCCGGTCCATTCTTTTACCATCAATCTACCATCTACTATTTACTGTTTTACTGTTTACTTTCTACAAGAAATTACTATCTTCCACACAATACGTTTAATCCTTTGTTTTTAGCAAATCCGGTGAGATTGACAACCTCACTGTAAGTTGGGGCAAAGTTCTGTGGTTGTGTTGTGCAGGATTCCAAGTCGGAGACAACACCTTGGGGTTGTTTCCTTGCTCCTACTGGTTTGATAACCTTGGTTTTTGTAGCACCCCGGTAAAACCACTACTAGAAAATCGCTTTTTTTGTGTTGTGCATCATCATGACCGCATGCTCATGTCATCATGCCACATTGCATTTGAGCATTGTCATCATCATGCATGGTTTGCCTAAAACTATTTTTCCAAAAGCCCTATTTTGTTTTCTACATTATCCTCCTTCTTATTTCAAAGTATAAACCCTAGATCTCCCTGGATATTTTATTTGTCTAAAACTATTTTCAAAAGTCTTTAAAAATAAAAGAGATAATTAAAAATATTTTCTAGGGGAGACCGCAAGCCGCCAGGCCCAAAGCCTAGCAGCTAGCAGCCTACAACCCCAACCGAACCACCAAAAACCCTAATCTACTAACCCTACCCAGATGCCGCGCGATACACTCCATCCCCTGCCCGACACGCTAGCAGCGTCCACACCAGCACACAACTCTGCATGTCGCACGCGACGCGGTCGACCACCTCACTGGCTCGCTTCCCTCACCAACAGACCCCACCCTTCTACATACCACCGACGCGGCCCACTTCCTCGTCCCGAGCCCTCCCCACCTACCCCGCGCGAGCCGTGCCTCCTCCCTGCTGCAATTCGCTCCGCCGCCGCTTCCCTGGAGCGCCGGCAGCCGTTGGTCGTTTCCCAGTGGTGCTCTGCATCCTCGTCGCCATCAACCCCCTCCCTGCTGTAGAGCTCCTCCCGGCGAGCACCCAACACCATTGTCAGGCCCTCCTCCACAACCTCTCCAAGCCACTGCCTTAGGCCGCCCCTCTGCCCGACAGCACGTCGTCGCTAGCCACCCTCTGCCGCCAGCGCCTCGCCGCCCGCGGCCGCCCGCTCGAGCCCCAAGCCCTGTCTTCCTCGTCTGGTGCCGGCAAGCCCTGTGAGTCCCCGTCGGGCTGCTCGGCCCCAAAGGCCGTCGACCGCCACCACCGACACGCGGATCCTTGTCCACACCGGCGTCGTCCTGTCCGCTTCCCCCGCCGTGGAGCCGTTGCCCTGTGTGATACCTCGCGTCGTGCCGCCTCGAGTTCATCCCCAGATTGTCCCGTGCTGCCTCCCTACGCTCGCGGCGGTGCCTCGCTCCGCCCCCTCGCGCCCTCGTCGTCGTCAACAAGCCCCGCCTTGGCGCCCTTTCTCACGGCCCTGTGCTTCCCTGGCCTCGGCCGTCGGCCTCCACCACTCGCAGCGTCAGGCCTCGCTGCCTCTGTCCGCTGACCAGAGCATCCAGTCGCAAGGAAGCGTCACCATCCTGCTCTGCCACGGCCTCGACCCTCGTGTCTTTCGCCAAGATCTCCTGATGTCTCTATCCGAGCCCTTGCACGTCAAGGCCCTTGCTTCTCTGTTTGCCATGAGTTCCTTGTATCGTCTGTTGGTAAAGATACAGTGGCAACCGGAAGAGTATGGTACAGGGCCACATGAAGAACACCAACACCCGTGAAGTTTCTGTTCTATCTGATGCCCTTTTGTGCAAGTTTCACCTTATCTTCATGTGGACCAAGTCCTCTCGGCAAGATCTTCTTCGTTGACACGATCGCATCAACCATGTATTGAGAATTCACCCAAGTATCCCAACACGGATCCACCGACGCCTGAAGATTGTACCCGAGGGATTCCAAGAAGACACACAGGTTGTACTTCATGGACCGCAAGACCTTCTTCCTGGAGTCCGAAGACCAATCCTGTCGAGACCAAACCCCATCGAACCCCCGATGAACACCAAGATCGTCGATCCGTTGTGTGACCCTTTTTCTAGCCCTATTTTATAAAGTGCCATCTATATAAATTTTTGCATATTAAAATTTTCATGCTTGCATACATCTCATCATATGGGTTTGGGGCATTATGCCGATTCACCTCATAATTAAATATGGAGATCATATGCGGGAAAATCTAGTCTTATATTGCCTCCATTAAAATTTGTGTAGCGAACCGATGCCATGTTTTGCCTTGTTAATTCAACATTTAAATTGTGGGGTATCTGAACAACATGAACCTATTAATTAATTGTCGGGACCCTGGTTCCGCTTAATATTGCCCAATTGCACTGCATCTTTGCCATGGCATGCATCATACATACATCATGCCAGATCTTCTGTCGTAGTGTTAAATAGTGCATACAGTGTTTCTTTTAGTGCTTTGCTTCTTCACGGTTTAGGCCGTTGAGTTGATGCGAGTATCGACAAGTTCTCCGGTGAATCTTCAACGTTGTTTCCAGGCGAGCAATCTTCCCCTTTCTACCTATTTTGCATTTATAGTCTTTACTTCCTTCCTGTTGATCTATTGCTATCCGTGTTGCGATGCTTTAGTTTCCGTACCAGTTACACCCCTTGCAGCCTCTATATTGCCTTGGATACCTCCTATTGCCTGTTGATTGTTAGACAGTTGGCCTTGCGAGTCGTAGTTGCTTGCTCAGGTGCTACTTCGCGTCGTCGATGTTCCACCGTTGTTGGGAGGTTGGCACATGCTTAATGATGGAGATGATCATGATTTTAATTACAACTTGTCAATTAAAATGTTGGGAATAGATATAACTAATGCAGAGGCATCGGTGGGCAATAGCTAATATTTGGTTCTTCCACGCTCACTTGTGTCCCGTAGGCCCCGAGTACTTGATACCTGTTCCTTGACTATCGCACTGATACTGAAATAAGTGATCATTGCTACGATGGTCCTTGTGATAGTTATATTGTTAAGTTTATGCATGATACTGAAAGTTACTATGAGAGAGGGAAAAGTGTTCTTATGTATCTCAATAATATCAAGTTTCCTAGTTTTATGCTGAAAGTTTTTATGTTGCACTTCTTTTGCCTTCCTATGCTAATAGCCTCTGGTTTCAACAACTTGTTTGTTTACAAAATTCCCTTGCATAGGAAGTGGGTTAGACTTAAACTTGTGTATTTTTGCTTCTTAATGCTCCCTTTCACTTCAATTCATATTCCTATGTGAGCATCATCAAAATTATCAAGCCCATCTTAATGGCTATAAAGAAAGAGCTTTTTGGGAGACAACCCAATTTATTTTCTTGCTTTCATTTTGTTTTTGTTTCTTTGAGTCTTGGAAGTTATTACTTTGTTAATAACCTCTCCTTATCCTTTTTGTTTGGTTTTTGTGTCAAGATCAACCTCAAATGAGAGAGAAGTAAGATTTGGGGAAGTTACCGTCCCGAAACAGATTTTTGTGCTTCACCGTAAACATTCGTGATATATCTCTATATGTCGGATTGAGCTGTAAATATTTGTGCTTCTGCCCCATGTTGTTATTTAACTTTCGTTAGTTTTGCACTTTTTGATTGGAGCAACAGAAGATTTTCGAAAAAAATGATCTTTACCTGCTGGTCTGTTTTGCCAGATTTTGCCACTCTTGCATTTGCTTCTTTATTCGATTTGCTTTTTGAATTCTTTTTGGGTTTTCGGAAGGAGTTGCTACAGTAGCTTATGTTTTGATGGTTTTCATTTGAGGTTGAGCTCAAAAGGTTTTATCACTTCCATTATATTAATGTTGCTAATGAGAACTGTGTGAAAGAAATTTTCAGGTAATGGAGATAATGGTGTAATAAGGAAGTGAAAGGTTTTATGACTCAAGTAATTAGTGTATGAAGATGAAGATATTGAGGTTATTCAAGTGGTGACTCTGGAAGAATCTATCAAGGACCAAATTCAGAGACCTGTAGAGTCCGTTTTCAAATAGGTAACAGTTCTGGTAAGAAAAGTTTGGCGAAAATACTATCCATCTATATTTTTGCAGTTTTTAGACAATAAGGAAAGCTACGAAGTGAAAGAGGGACGGAAATGGAGCCAGGGTGGCTCACACAACCCTGTGGCGCGGGCCCTCCCCAGGCCGCGCCGCCAAGTGGTGAGGCCACCTCGAACTCCGTCTCCGACCCGCTTTCTTCCAGTACCTTCCTTTTGTTATGAAACTTCGTAATATATAATCCCTCGGATCCCTCGAGGCTCTTATATCGTGTTCTCGTCGTGTTTTTGTTTTGATCTGTTTCTGCCAGGAACTATTTTTGAAAGCTTTGAAGCACAATGGTGTCTGCCAAGGATAAAGGAAAGGAGCCTATGGAGGAGGATCTCCAAGACCCCGGGCAGGAGAAGGAGATCAAGAGTGAAGATGAAGAGGAGGCAAAGCACACCGGTACTACCAATGCGAGCATTGGAGTGGTGGTAAACCCAGCCATTAGAGGAAAGCCTCCTCATTACCGTTCAGATCCCTGGTCACTTCCTCCATGCACCAAGAATACTTTCCATACTCTTATCCATGAGCATGAATACCAGAATATGCCCAAGGGGCAATTACCCTCCAATTGGGATTTGCCTCATTCTAGCCATGCAGGGAAAGAAGACTTCAAGGAGGTAGAGTGGGGAAAAAATCGCAAGAGCTACGATTCTCAACCGACATGATCATGAGCTGCATTGAGCAAAACTCACAGCTTATTCGAAATCTCACCTTCGAGATTGAGGACTTGGAGAAATTGATCAAAGAGCTCATCAAGAGGATACCACCACCACCAAAGGAGTAATTCGTCATCAGGTTTGGCATCCCCTTGGTTTGTTCCAAGCTTGGGGGAGTGCCGCGGTATCACATCACTATCTTCTATCTTTTTACCTTTTTAGTAGAGTCATATCATGAATAGAGAAGTTATTGTGTAGGATGGTTTGCATTATGGAAGTGTCCCCTCTCTCCTTAGATATGTATCCCTTGGTGTGAGTTGTCGTTATAGATTATTAATGAGAAGTTCTATCATTTACTCTTTTGCATAGCTTATATTAGTTTTCAATTCATGGTTATATGATTGATCTTGTTGTTAGTATTGGTATCACTGAGTTAATTTAGTTGGTTTTGGCAAACCTGGCTCGGTCAGTAGCAACACTATTTTTGAGAGTTGAATGAAAAGATAAAAGTACTCTAAAGAAAAATAATTTCATCATCTTTCTTTCTTGATTTTCTCATAAGTTTAGTATTCTCTAGTTAAGATCTTTTGTGCTTCCAAGGAAGATTGCATGTTTGTCTTTTATCATTTGTATGTTTGTTTGCTTCCTTCAACTCTTATACTTGCTACCCAACCTTGCTAGCCAAAAACCTGTACTGAGAGGGAATTCTTCTCGTGCATCCACTCCTTAAAAACCAAAACCTCTGCCATTTGTGTCCACCATACCTACCTATTAGTATTATTGCTATTCCAAGTAAATTCTTGTTTTTATCTACCTTCCAAATTAAACTTGTTATGTGAAAATTAGTGCTTAAAGCTCTCACGAACTTGATGGCACCTTTACTTTCTTGCATCTAATAAACTTGAACCACTGTGCTCACCTACGTTGCGTATATGCTTGCGCTTTGTAAGTTGTGAATTAGCAGAACCATGCTGTCATGGGGAACGCTTTCAACATTGCACTGGTACTTTGTACCTAGTTGATATCATGTTTTTTGTCTATGGATGTCGTCGGTGTGAAATGAAAGGGGAGCTTGTAAGTCCATGGAGTTATGCATATGTGTTAGAGAAACGCCTGGGCCGCTGGTCTAATCCATGCTAACATGGTGGAAACCTTCAGTGTAACCATAACGAGCATCTATGAAGCATTCTTCTTAAAAAAAGAGATAGAGGTTGAGAAAAAGAGAAAAGGAAAAAAAGAGATATTATGAAAAGAGGAAAGAGAGAAAAAAGCACCATATTCCGATGGTAAATAAGAAGATTGCTGAGATGCTTGTTGTCTGCTTGCCTTGTCATTTTGATATGGGGATTCTTCCGTATCATCGGGCAAGGGGTACCCCATTGGCGGTTCTCTATGGTACACATATGCTTACGATGACAAGAACTTACCGGTGACTAAACTTGAGTAGCATGAGGAGCGGCCCTCGTATTCAAGGGACATGAGATTCTGAATTTACAACTTGTCAAGCATATCCTCATATTTGATCACTTTAACCTTAATCACCTAAAGATGCCTATGATAGGGGCAATGAGAGCTAAAAGCTAATAAGTATCATAATTTTTGGGAGCTCTTTATGAAACTTGCAATCCCTGCTTCCCTTTGCGAAGGGCCTTTCTTTTACTTTTTAGTTGAGTCAGTAAACCTACTTCCTCTCTATCTCAGCAAGTATTTTGAGTTGTTGTGTTTCATTCATTCATATGATGATTTATTCAATCATGTTTCTTATGTTCCTTGTTTTGCACATTGCTCTTATCTTGCTGATTACTACTTTGAAAGCTATCATTGAAAAACCAGTTATTTGTGAACTCCAGCAAATTATCAACTATTCTTCGACCAAGAGCTAAGTTTGCCATTACCAATTATGATTCACTTTATGTATCTTTATTGTGTTTCCTTTACTTATTGCAAGTTAAGTTATATAATAGTGAGTTGTCTTCGATGATGATCTATGTATTGATGAATGTGATGCTTCTCGTCCGTATTCTTTTATTGACTCTTCACTCTATAAACCTGAGGCCATGTTTATTGAGCTCAGTTTCGCTTGGGGACAAGCGAAGTCTAAGCTTGGGGGAGTTGATACGTCCATTTTGCATCACTATTCTATGTCATAATTTACTGTTATTCATTGATATATTTCATATTAAGAGGTGATACTTATGTTATTTCATCTGTTTTTGCATGGATGATGACTTTTGGAGCAAGGACCGCTGCAGTCAGGATTCTAATGGAAAAGGTGCTGTTTGGAGGCAAAATTCGCGAAGATCAGAAAATCCGGGAAAATATACGGAAAATCCTATTTTTCTAGAAGACGAAGGCTACCAGAAGAGGGAGTGGAGATGGGCCACAGGGGGCCCACAACACCCCCTTGCGCAGGCCACCCTAGGCCACGCCACCAGGTGGTGTGGCCGCCCTGGCCCACCTCTGGCTCTCCCCTCTGGCGTATATTATCCTCCAAAACCCTAAGACTCGGGGAGCAACCACATAAAGATTCCGCCGCCTCTGCGGGGCGGAAAACACCGAGAGAGAAAGATCTCTCTGGCAGACAGAGTTCTACCGGGGGAATTCCTTCCCGGAGAGGGGAGATCGTCGCCATCAACACCACCATCAAGCTAGACTTCATCAAGATCATCATCATCATCACCACCATCATCACCATCATAACCATCTCCATATTGCTGTAACAATTAGGTTGAATCTTGCATAGTTCTTAGGGGAAACTTTCCCGGTGTTGATTACTCTTTGTAGTTGATGCTATTGGGTGAACCGTTGAATTATTGTTTATGTTCAGATTGTTATACATCATTATTCCATCTCTGATCATGATCCATATGATGTCTTGTGAGTAGTTCGTTTAGTTCTTGAGGACATGGGAGAATTCATGTTGTTAGTAGTGGAATTGTGTTGAGAAAGATTCAATAGTTTGATATTTAAGTTGTGGTGTACTTCTTCTAGTGGTGTCATGTGAACGTCGACTACATGACACTTCACCTATATGGGCCTAGGGGAATGCATTGTGTATTTGGCTACTAATCGCAGGGGTTGCCGGAGTGACAGAAACCTGAACCCCCGTTAGGAAACCTTTGCACAAGGGACGTAAGGGTCTTAGAGTTTAAACCTGTGGTTAGGTTTCTACCTTAATTACTTTCTTGTACTTACGGATGTTTGCAAGGGGTATAATCACAAGTATGTATTAGTCCTAGGAAGGTCGGTACATTATCACAGGTTCACCCACACAACACTAAGCAAGCTAAAGAAGATTAATCAACTATATGAAGCGAAAGCACTTGACAGTCTTCCCATGTATCCTCGAGAACGTTTGGTCATCTTAAGTAATACAACCGGCTTATCCTTTGCTGCATAAAGGATTGGGCCACTTGCTGCATTTATTACTACTGTCTTTTATTTACTCGTACTTCGTTTACTTGCATTATCAAAAACCCCTAAAAATCCGTTTGCTAAGTATTTCCCGAGAATTCCTGATCCATACCACTAGCCAGTACCTTCTGCTCCTCGTTGGGTTCGACACTTACTTATCGAAAATACTACGATACACCCCCTATACTTGTGGGTCATCAGTGGCGCCCCATCTATTTAAGAGTCTAGGGGCGGCGGCCTAGGTGGGATCCGAGTTGGTCCTACCTAACTAAAAGATACAAACCGACCCAACGTTGGATTCGGCTCAGGGTTCTGCTGTGGCAGAGTTTGGGCCTGTTTCTGTGCCGCGGCAGCCTGTCGTGGTAGAAAAGGACTCTTTTCTGTGCTGCAGCAGCCTGCCGTGGCAGGAAAACACATCGTTTCTCTGTCGCGGCAGAGATCTTGCCATGTGTTGATCTTCTTCTTGGTAGCTCCTTGCGCTTCCTCCCTCTCCTCCCTTGTGCATTCTTACGCCATGCTCCATATGCTTCAACTCCTCGCTCCGTGCTACGCCTTCTTCTCCCATGTACCTGATCATACAATAGCACAAAGACTTAGGCAGTATAAAGTTCTTATAAAGGAAAGCATCATGGTCAACTAGGAATGAATTTAGCTGATAGTCATTATTGGTTTGACTCAATATTTCCTTCCAGTTCAAGCAGTCAGAAACATCATAATCCCTGTATATATCCTAATCACTATTCCTCATCAAGATCTTCCTCTTAGTCTTCATCAAACTCCTCCTTATTAGCTGCTTTCATCAATTAATCTATCGTAGTAGCTGAAGCATCGAGTATGGCCTATAGAATCTACTATATTTGCTTCTTTAGGGTGGCGTTCTCCTTGAGTAGTGATGGGTTCGTTGCATGGAAACAAAAAATTCCTATGGAATAGCAAGAGAGAACTCCACAAGATAAAATCTACCAGATGCAAGTAATAACTAGAATAGATTAGATATACTTACCCTCGAAGAACAACACTGGTTAATGATCTAGAGATCATGGATGATGTAGTCGTTCGCTTGCGTATGTTCAAAACGAAGTAGATCTTGACCTTCTAGATCCGTGTACCGAACGGAGACACCTCCGCGGTATTCACATGTTCCACCGCGGCGACATCTCCTCCTTCTTGATCCTATAAGAGAGGTAGAAGAACTCTGCAAGAATCAGGTAGCACAACGATAACACAACTATGGTGTAGATGGATTTCTGTAGGGCTTCTCCTGATCTAATCCGGGGTGGAGGAGAGAACTTCATGAGAGAGATAGATGGATGAAGGAGGCCATGGGACAAGGGTGCACCGACCCCTGCCCCTCCTTATATAGGCAGCGGGGGAAGGGGCTTTCCCCTCCTCCAAGACCTCCTATGGCCAGCGGCCAAGGGGAGAGGGGGAGTCCCTCCCCGCACGCCCCTTCCTAAATTAGTGTTTGGCTGCATGGGCCTTGTGGTCATGGCTCCTTGGCCCACTATGGGCCAACATAGCCCCACATGGTCCCATGTGGTCCCACCTCGTAGGTGCACCCCACCATGGACTCTCTAGGAACCTTCTAGGAGATTATATCACATAGAAATATCCTGAACTTTCCCGAAACCCTAAAATAGGAGGTGTCATATATCTTTATCTACCTTCAGACCATTCAAAAGCTTCTCATGATATCAAGGATCTCATCCGAGACTCTAAAACAACAATTTATTTACACCATGCATATTCTCAACGAAGAATAGTGACACCACAGGTTAAGTGTGTGACGATGGGTTTGAGAACATGCAGACATTACTGAGACACCTCTTTGATCAATAACCATCAGCGGGACCATGATGCCCATAGTGGTTCCTACACATTCCACGAAGTTCTTTTCAGTTGAACCACAATGTCAAAGATTCAAACAATCCTTTGTACGATTCCTTTTGTATCGTGATATATTACTTGCTCGAGATTCGATCATCGGTATCACTATACCTAGTTTAATCTTGTTACCGACAAGTTCTCTTAACTCGTATCATGGTATAGGATCCATGTGACTAACCACAATAGTCACTGAGCTCTTGGATGCTATACTATCGAGGGCCCTAAAGATATCTTACACTCCTTCATACGAAGGAACAAATCCCAATCTTGATCCACGCAACCCAACAAACACCATCTGAGGTACCTGAAAGCCACCTCTATAATCCCTCAATTACGAAGTGACATTTGATGTCCACAAGGTATTCCCCTGATTCTCGAGAGTAACATGATCTCATGGTCTAAGGAAACTATACTTGACATATATAGAAAGAGATAAAAAACAAACAAAATGATGCGATCAGAAGCTATGCTTATTATTTGGGTGTGTCCATCACACCATTCTTGTAATGACACAACCTCATTATTAATCAACATCATATGTTCATGGTTAGGAATCCTTAACCATCATTTAATCAGTGAGCTAGTTGAGTAGAGGCTCACGAGGGATAGAGTGTTGTTTATAACTCTACACATGTATTATGATTCCGATTAATACAATTGTAGTATAGAGAATAAACATTTATCATGAACGAAGAAATATGAATAATAACAACTTTATTATTGCCTCTAGGGCATATTTCCAATAGTCTCCCACTTGCACTAGAGTTAATAATCTAGTCATCATTTTGCACATTTAACACCTACGACATTCCGGTGTGGTCCACACATGTTGCTTGTGGTAAACCTAATCTCCAAAACTTACACTTTCATCTCTATGTGTATTTGCATGTCTTTGCGTCTCTATGCATCACTCATTCTCCAATGAGATGACATTGTATAAATTTAGTCTTCCGGTGAGACCTCAATTCCTTAGCCAAAACTGTGTTGATACTATTGTTGTTCAATATATCTTCATAGTATAGGATGCTTGGAACTACACCTAGTTTGATAACAAACTTCTTGACACAAATGCCATCCTTCTATTACTGCTAGAACATTCATATTCTCAGTCGTCATTGTAGTATCCATCACAATATTATAACTTTGGAACTCATCCAAATCCATCATGGAACTTTCTTCCATTTCACTCCGCCACATTATTTTAACAGATAGCCTAAATTGATACAAAATTTATTTGTATATGTGACAAAGCTAGTTTCGATGTAACATATTACATCGAACTATTATGTCACCTCTACTTATAGGACATATTATTATTTCTTCCAAAGCACATAAAAATATCATTACTATTGTCCAATGATCATCTTATGATTCACTCTGGTATACGCTCCTAACATTTGTAGCATAATACTTATCTAGATATGTACATATCACTGTCTACATGATCGATCAAAATCATTCATGAGGTTTCACTCACCAATTGTTAATACAATTCTTCAACCTTCTTTGATGTGGCAAGAACTTTTTTGCCGTTTCCATGTTGAGCTGTAACGCCCCCGAATCAGGTCTATGCAGATCTCAACATTTCCTGCCAAAATTCGCATAGAAATGATTCAAAGACGCCCATGTCATCGGGTTCAAGACATGTACACCGAGAGGGGGTCCTCGAGGCGTGTGGAGAAAGGGGGTGTGAGGCGATAGTATTCTGGGACGGCGAGCACACAAGCTTTACCTAGGTTCGAATCCATCGGCTTTGGACGGATCCTACTCCTGCTGTCAATCCAGTAATATGGCAGAGCCGAAATATGGGTTACAAGGGTTTCGCTTGTGCGAATTGAGGTTGTAGAATAATGGGTTGCCCTAAAGGCTGGTCCCTAGGACGACTTATATAGATATCCGGCCTAGGGTTTACAGGAGAAACCTATCCGGCTACAACTAAGAGTTGGTTACAGAGTACATCTTGGACAACAAGTAACTAAACATGCCTAAGTCGGTAAATCTTATGGGCCTTGCCATAGCCGGATGGACCTCCGTCTTCTCTCCCTGACTGGGCCACCCATGGAGCACAGCTCTAACTCGAAGTGGGCCACCCTGGTCAGCGAGTCACAGTTGGTATACCCGGAAAGTATATCCCCAACAGTAGCCCCCGGAAGCCTCCAAGATCCAGAGTCGGATTCCGTCGTCTAGCTCGATCTATCTTCGACTCGCAGAATCTTGAAGGGTTCCTGAAACTCAAAGAAGAGTAGGATCCGAGTCTCAAATCGAGTCGGACCTATGAGTACATTATTCAGCTTTCCAACTTGAAATTCAAATCAAGTCGGAACTTGGACTCTGACGTAACCTAACATCAGTCAAGGTCAAGTCATGTCACTAACAGACATTCCTAACAGTGCGACCGTTGGTGGGTCCGCTTACCACGGAACCGAGGCACCATTTTAATGCATGCGCGGAGATCAAGGAGGCGTAATCCTCGTGAGGAGGCTGCCCAGCTCCTTCCACGACGCGAGGGTTATAAGGGGTTCAGATCTCCTTGTTCCTCCTTACCAATGCCCCTGCTTTCTTCTTCCTCCCAACGACACCATGCCCTAGCTCCTCTGTTCCTCCTCCAAATTCACATAGTGCCGCCCATTCACGGTTCCCATTCCTCAAAAATGGCTAATGCTTCCTCTTCTGGCATGGCGGCGATCTATGTAGCGGCGGAGAAGGAGAACATGGATCTCGGGCGTCCTCGATGATGAGAAACTGCGTTTTGTCGAGAAGGAGGGTCTCCTCCATGCCGGCGACTGGTGGAGCGGCTTCAACCAGATCATCTCCACCCCTCACGCCGACGAGAGGGTGCACTTTGGCACTCACCTCGATAGAGGTTTGAGCTTTCCCCCCTCAGAGTTCTTCTCTGAGGTTATAGATTATTACGGAGTTCAACTCCACAACTTCCCCCCAAACACAATCCTAGAACTTAGCGCTTATGCTTCTTTGTGTGAGGGTTATCTTGGAATAAGACCGAGTCTCATCTTGTTCTGGTATTACTTTGGTACCCGGAGAAATCCTATCACTTTCAATAATCCTTACATTACCGGAACTCTTAGCCTGACTCTTAGGAGAGACTGAGTCTATCCGAAGATTAAGGCTAGCGAGTCGATGAAGAAGTGGTCGTCCACATTCTTTTACCATAAGGACAGACCAGCTCCCGGCAAAGAAACTGCTTTGTCGGCTTTTGTTGATGACGCTGCCACGCCCCAAGAGTCCTAGGATGCAGAAGCTCCGGCTCTTCCTGACGATCTGATTCTTGCCAAGAGACATATCGAGTAGCTGATGAAGCACAAGGGTCTGACATGATCCGACTTGAAACATTGCTGGCTGGCACGCCGGATTCAACCCCTCCAACACCATGGTGACCGGCTTATGCACATGATCACCAGGAGCAAGACATATAGCCTCAGGATCATCTCGCACCCAATCCCGGACAAAGAATATGAGTCCCGGATTAAATGGTTGATTAAAGAGCGAGTTGGGAGGAAGATTCCAGATCTTTGTCTGGGCATGTACATTGGTGATGATCCTTTGACACCAATAAGTTTTCTAGCTGTTACTTTCATATTTGACTATGTGCTCATCCGTACTTTGTCATAGCTTCACAATGCTAAGATAATGTCTCTTTCAACTTGCTGACCTCCCCGAGTCGGAGCTTGCTCCTCTTGAGGGATATCCACCAGAGAGATTGGCTCCTTAGGAGGATGAATAACTTGTTCCATTGCCGGACATGTTTACTCGGAAGCGCAAGGCTCCGACAGTTGTTGTGGGCACCCAAAGGTGCCCGTTGTAAAGAGGTAACCTTCTTTACAAGGTTTCAAATATTAACTTGTATTTCCTTCCTGAATTGCAATGATCTTATTCTGTTACCGTCTAGGGCCAAAACACTTGCCAAGGGTAGGGGCCAGGAAAACCGGGGAAGACTCTACGCAGCAGAAGCTAACTCTGGGCTCTCTTGCTATCCTACCTCCGACTCCTACCGGAAGGCCATCATCAGTGTCGGAGGATACTTCTTCTCCGTGCATTGAAGATGTTTCAGCTCACACATCAGAGTCAATGAACCTAGGTTCGAAGACCGACATCACCGTGGGTGACTCGGAACTTGATAAGGGTGAACCCTCGAAGGGTAATGATCCCTCAGCTGAGACCTTCGTAGATAACCTTCTGCAAAATCCGGGTTTTGCCAAACTTGGCCTTACTCGGAAAAGCGCAGAAGAAATCTAGAAGCTGGCTCTCCATTGCTTGGAGACCCAGAATATCACAGCGAAAGAGGAGGCACAAGAAGCTGAAGACGTTAAACTCGTCGACCTTCTTGATCAAGTTCATCTCTGCGACGATAAGTTGAAGGCTGGTGTGGCTCATCCACCACCAGTTATTCCTCTGACTCACCGAGAATGTTTTTTCTGAGGTGCACATGATCCTCAATAAATTAACTCATGAACATTATGTAAGTCATAATCCAACTCTTCTGTTTATTGTACTTTATATCATATCCTCTAGCCCCCAAGCATGAAGTTGGATATGAATTTCGGATTTATGCTTTTATAGGATGCCAAAGAATGAACCAACATAGCCCCCTAAGGCTCATGCTGATATTTAACTTTGTTAAAATATTAGCCCGAGTCTTAGTAGACTTCTGACTCTGATTACCATTCCGGCTTACAGAAAGTTAATGCTTATAACCAGGAATTACTAGAGAATACAAGCGGATAGACATCAGAGCTCTCTAGCTTGAAAAATGCTCAACTAAAAATTTCCAAGGATGAGGCTGAAGGTAAACATTTCAGACCTCTTTCGTGTAGTATGTTATTGATCTTGTAGCCGAATATTTATCTAGCTTTTATATCTTTCTAGAACTTGTGAGGCAGTCCTCAAAATGATTGAACAAGCTGAAGATTATATGGTCCTTGAAACTGAAAATGCTAACTTGCGTGCTGAGCTGGAGAAACTCATGGTAGATCATGAGCGCAGCATCAACAGTGTTCTTGAATCCAGCAACATGGCTACCAAAGAGCGTGATCTCAAAATAGCCAAACAGGACCAAACAATCTCGGACTTGCAAAATGCCTTGGATAGGGAGAAGGACACCAGCGAACCTCTTCGGAATGAACTCTACAGCCTTCGAGAGGAGAGGGCCAAAGTAGATGACACTATCTTTGGTACGTTTTCCATCCCTGAACCATCGTATTTTCCGAATTGTGGCACTCGGATATGTATGAATGTTGACCTTACTTTTCTTTCTTATAGGTCATCTCAACATGTTGGATGCCTCTTCATCTGAGCCTCGTACCAGCCAGCTTGTGGCCGTTGGGACCTGATCCACAATTTCCGCAATTCACTAGAGAAGATTGGTGAATCTGTCCGGCTCTCAAGGTTAGATTCATTGTCGGCCTTTGAGCTACGAGACAAGGCAAAGAATATGCCGCAGCTCGTCAAGGATTGGAATATGTCCTATGCACGCACAGCGGCACAGAATGCCCTGACAATGGTAATGAGCCACCATGGAAATATGGCAAGTTACTAGGGGTTATTCGATTGTTGATGAAGACGCAATAAGCAGAACATCAAGGAAATCTGGGATTCCTGCGCCGGATATGCCTCGCATGTGGCCGAGCTGACCAACTATGACGAGCCGTTCCTCACGCGCGTTGAGATGCCACCACCCCCGAAGGAAGCAGTTGTTGAAGTTTCCAAAGACGATGAGCAAACTGAGTCTGACTTGCTTGTCTCAGAAAGATATAGGGGTGATACGGGTGATGTGTCGAGCGAGCCGGCAAATCCTGCCTCTCCACCTGCATCATAGAGTGTAGCACAAAAAACAATGTGTTATTCTAAAACAGTCTAATTGTAATAAGTAGTATATTATTTTGCTAGTTCTAAGTTTGTAAGAATTTATGCTTTACTCCCTTTTAGCACTTTTGGCTTTTATTTGATGTGCCCAAAAAATTACATAAGCACTTGTTTGTTTTGTCTATACTTGTCGTTTATCTGGCTTTCTGCCTCATTTCTTTCGTGAGCTGGCAAACCTTCAGCACAGAAACTTTGCCGAGCAACGAAGCTCAATTGCTAAACCAGTTTAAACCCAGAATCAAAGCCGGCTTCCAGTATCGACAATTCACTACTCGAAAAATACCCGCATCCAGCAATTAGACAAAAACCCAAGTATAAACTAGAAAAATTTAGACTTATAGCTGAAGGTAGCATTTTTAGAATCAGAAATCTAACCAGAACAAACATGAGCATAAAGTACTTTCAAGTATTCTGGGGTTTTCGACTGTGACATCATCATTCGGAAATAAGGTGGTACATGAAAACATCTCAGTAAAAACATTGAGGAGACCAATACTTTAAGAATAAAAGGGACATAGATGAGCAATATTCCAAGGATGGTCTACCTCATCCGGGTTTGTACTGCCTCTAGCTCTCTTTCTCTTCTTAGTAGCAGGTCTCTCCTTTTCTAGCCTCATATTAGTTAGGTAGTAAGAACCATTTTGTAACACTCGAATAACCATGAAGGGCCCTTCCCATATCGGGGCAAGTTTGCTCTTTTTTTTGCACGAGCCGAAGAACCAGATCACCCCTCATAAAAGATCGATTCCTGACTCTCTGACTATAAGATTCGCGTAACTTTTGCTGATAGGCTATAGATCTCTATTCAGCAACGATGTGAACTTCCTCGAGCATATCAAGGTCGTCTTGTCGAGCAACTTCGGCATCTTCTTCGACATACGCGGCGACTTGGGGAGAGATGTGAATAAGATCACTCGGAAGGACAGCTTCTGCATCGTGAACCAAGAAAAAAGGTGTATATCCGGTTGACCTATTAGGAGTTGTTCGTAAAATCCATATTACAGACGGTAGTTCATCCGCCCAAGCCCCCACAGCATGATGTAGTGGTGCTTCGAGTCTTGGTTGCAGGCCTTGAAGAATTAAACCATTTGCCCTTTCGACTTGTCCATTGGCTTGTGGATGTGAGACTGATGCGATATCAAGCCGGATCCCCTGTTCATTGTAGAATTCGACTAGTTCTCCCATGGAAAAGTTAATCCCATTGTTGGTAATGATACTGTACGGATACCCAAATTAGATGATCACGTCCTCGATGAACTTTTTGGTTGTTGCTCTATCACAACTTGTGACGGGTTTTGCCTCAATCCATTTTGTGAATTTATCCACCATTACAAGAAGGTGAGTGTATCCACTATGAGCCCGCCGAAACGGTCCTACCATGTCAAGCCCCCAGACCACAAAAGGCCATGTAATCGGAATTGTTCGCAGCTGATCAGCCAGAATGTGAGCTTGTTTGGATATTTTTGGCAAGCTTTGCACGTCTTGACTAGCCGTTCGGCATCTGCCCTAGCTGTAAGCCAGAAAAAATCCGTGTCTAAAAGCCTTTGCCACTAAAGATTTGGCCGTGGCGTGATGTCCGCATTTGCCTTCGTGAATTTTCCTTAGGATTTCCACGCCTTCTTACGGAGAAACACAACGCTGAAACACCCCAGATGCGCTCTGCTTATAGAGCTCACCTCCCACTACTGTGTAGCCTTTTGCTCGTCGGACGATCTGCCGGCTCAAAACTTCGTCTTCAAGTAATTTTCTTTCTACCAAGAAATCAAGGTCGGGTTTGGTCCAGCTGGAAATTACAGCCAGAACTGCTATGAGTGGTGAGTCAGATTTGGTTGGATACTCCTCATCAACTCCTGTGATAGAGGGAACTTTCAACTGCTCCAAAAAAGCACCATCCAGGACCTGTTTCCGTGTAGAGCCTATTCTTGATAGAGCATCTTCTTCCTCATTTTATTTTCGGGGAATGTGTTGGACTTCAAACCCTTTGAACGATTTAGATAGTTCTTCCACGATGGCTCTATAAGCTACCATGTGCTTGTTAGCATTGTAGATATCGGATACTTGCTGGTCAACTAAATCCGAGTCTTCATAACACATTAGTGATATGGGGTGGCCCAATCTTCTCAGTAAGCGGATGGCGATGATGATGATGGATGATAGATAACTAGTGAGTAGCTATGATCTCTCCCGCTCGATCCCTGATGCCAGTGCAACAGATCTCGAACCTTGTAGGATATTCACAACACCACACTCTTACGCACGCAGCCGTGACCACGAACTGTAGTATGCAATCTACTAATTCCCAATGGAACAACAGGTCACACTCAATTATAGTTGGTAGATTCGAACACAGGGTAATTCTAGAGGTTCTATGAAAGAAACAACTCCAAAATATTTTAACGTGGTCTAAAAACCTAAACTAGTGCGCCCCCATCTATTTAAGGGTCTGGGAGGCGGCGGCCTAAGGGTGAATCCGAGTTGGTCCCACCCACCTATGGATACAAACCAACCCAACTTGGGTTCGATCAAACTGGCTCTGCCGTGGCAGAGTTGTAGTCGCTTGCTCTGCCGCGGCAGCCTGCCGTGGGCAGAGTAGGACTCGGTTTTCCTGCCGCGGCAGCCTACCGTGGCAGAGAAACGATGCTTTTCTCTACCGCGGCAGAGAACGTCCTCCTCTTGTTGATCTTCGTCTTGGACAGCTCCTTGCGCTTCCTCCCTCTCCTCCCTCGCGCATTCTTCATTGATCAACATGCCTTGCTCCATTATCTCCTCGCTCCGTGCTTCACCATCTTCTCCTAAGTACCTGATCATGCAATAATTCAAGGACTTAGGTAGTATAAAATTCTCATTAATTAAAACACCAGGTTCATTAAGAAACAAGTTCATCTGTTGTTCCAGTAGCTTGGCACGAGCTCTTGTGATTGGTCCAATCCTTATCTCATTGGATTGATCCTTCTTTGCAATTGGAACATCTTCATTAGCAATTGGGGTAGGTTTAATTGTAGGGATGTCCTCATCATCTCCCCCCCTTCAAAAGGCGTCGACCTCGACGCTCCAAGGTCTTCTCCAACATATGGTGACAAATCAGCAACGTTGAAGCTGTTTCTAACTCCACCAAAATCCTCAATAGGTATATCAACTGAGTAGGCATTATCATTAATCTTGGCTAACACCTTGCAAGGACCAGCACCACGTGGCTTCAATTTGGACTTTCGAAGTAATGGAAACCTATCCTTGCGTAGATGCACCCAAACCATATCTCCAGGCTCGAACAACACTTCTTTCCTTGCTTGATTCCTTGCAGCAGCAATGTTCTTGCCTTTCTTCTCAATAGCCTCTCGAGTCTTCTCATGTATTTTCTTCACATAATCAGCACATTTTGATGCCTCCATATTAATTCTCTCATGTAATGGCAGAGGCAACATATCAAGTGGCGTCAATGGCTTGAAACCATACACCACCTCAAAAGGACAAAGCTGAGTAGTTGAATGCACAACCCTGTTGTAAGCAAACTCAACATGTGGCAAACACTTTTCCCACTCCCGCAGATTCTTTTTAATCATGGTCCTTAGCAACTGTGACAATGTTCTATTCACCACCTCCGTTTGACCATCTGTTTGGGGATGACATGTAGTACTGAACAGCAGCTTCGTTCCTAGCTTCCCCCATAAGGTCTTCCAAAAGTAGCTCATGAACTTCACATCACGGTCAGAAACAATCGTCTTTGGTACTCCATGTAATCTCACGATGTACCTGAAAAACAGGTTAGCAACATGCGACGCATCGTCGCTTTTGTGGCAGGCAATAAAATGAGCCATCTTAGAGAACCTATCCACTACCACAAATATAGAATCATGACCTCTCTGAGATTTAGGTAGACCTAGCACAAAATCCATATTAATGTCTTCCCATGGAGTAGTCGGTGCAGAGAGAGGTGTATACAAACTGTGAGGCTTCAGCTTAGATTTCGACTTGTGGCATGTAATACATCGGCTCACAAATCTGTGCACATCACGCCTCATCTTGGGCCAATAAAAATGATCAGCAAGCATGAGCAACTCTCACGCCCAAAGTGACCCATCAAACCACCAGCATGTGATTCCTGCACTAAGAACAAACGCAACGACGATTCTGGAATACATAGTTTGTTAGCTCGAAACAAATATCCATCATGTATATGATACTTATCCCATGCGTTTCTAAGAGCACACAAACGATATGGTTCAGCAAAATCATGGTCAGTTGCATAAAGTGCACAAATAACTTCTAATCCAGGAATTTTAACATCAAGATTGGTTAATAGCATGTTCTTCCTAGATAGAGCATCAGCAACAACATTCTCTTTTCCCTTCTTATAGTTAATGATGTAAGGAAAAGACTCAATGAACTCAACCCATTTAGCTAATCTTCTATGCTAGTTTGATTGAGCTTTCAAGTATTTCAAAGCTTCATGATCAGAATGTATGATGAATTCCTTTGGCCACAAATAATGTTGCCAAACTTCAAGTACTCTCACAAGTGCATACAATTCTTTATCATAGATTGAATAATTCAAACGAGCACCAGTCAATTTCTCAGAAAAATACGCTATAGGCCGACCCTCTTGCATCAAAACGCCACCTATGCCTATACCACTAGCATCACATTCAACTTCAAATTGCTTTGAAAAATCAGGTAAGGGAAGTAATGGTGCAGAAGTAAGCAAACGTTTCAATGTATCAAATGCAATGTCTTGGGCCGCGCCCCATGCAAAAGGAACACCTTTCTTTGTCAAATCATTCAAAGGTGCAGCAATGGTGCTAAAATCTTTCACAAAGCGCCCATAGAAACCTGCGAGACCGTGGAAACTACACACTTGACTTACATTCATTGGAGTAGGCCAATTCTGAATTGATTCAATTTTAGATTGATCTACCTCTACTCCATGCTTAGAAACAACAAATCCTAGGAATATGACCTTATCTTTTGCAAATGTACACTTCTCAAGATTAGCATACAGTTTATTATCACGTAACACTTGCAAAACTTGTCTAATATGAGTGCAATGTTCAGATTCGGTGTGGCTGTATATAAGTATATCATCAAAGTAAACAACCACAAAACAACCAATAAACTCTCTCAAACCATGATTCATCAAACGCATGAAAGTACTAGGTGCATTAGTAAGACCAAACGGCATAACTAACCACTCATACGAACCGAATTTACTTTTGAAAGCAGTTTTCCATTCATCCCCTTCTTTCATCCGAATTTGATGATAACAACTACGCAAGTCAATTCTAGAGAAAACAGCAGCACCACTCAATTCATCTAGCATATCCTCTAAGCGTGGAATAGGATGACGATATCGAATAGTGATGTTATTAATCGCTCTACAATCAACACACATGCGCCAAGTACCATCTTTCATGGGACTAAAATAACAGGAACAGCACAAGGGCTAAGAGAAACACGAATGCACCCTTTATCCAGCAATGCTTGTACTTGCTTCTGAATTTCCTTAGTTTCTTCGGGATTAGTCCTGTAGGGTGCATGGTTGGGAAGTGTTGCACCAGGAATCAAGTCCACTTGATGTTCTATACCACGCAATGGAGGCAAACCTGCGGGTACGTCTTCTGGAAACACATCCCCAAAGTCCTGCAAAACAGAAGAGACACCAAGAGTGATGCAGCCCGTCCTACAGACGCTTCTACATCTACACCAACAAGTCCCCCAAGTGGACCCATGACTCGTGCCCGAGCCAAACTCCTGCAAGCTAATGTGAACTCAATCCTCTCCTCATGCCAATTTGATACCTCCTTGGATGGCGTGCTACTTCAAACCTCTACACTGTGCATCATCAGGTACGAGCGCCCGCCGCGTCGACCCACGAGCCCTGAAGTTGCACCTGAGCTGAAGCTGCCGGAGTGTCCGCCCGAATCCAGCCGGAGTGTCCGGCCCGACTCAGTCGGAGTGTCCGGCCTGCCCGAGCCCGGACCTGGCGTGGACATTCAGAAGGTCGAATCAGACACTCCCTGGACACCACCCGGAGTGTCCGCCCTGCCCGGACTGTCCGGCCGTGCCGACCTGGAGTGTCCGCCCTGCCCGGACTATCCGGCCGTGCCGACCCGGACTGTCCGGCCCAAGTGATGGGCCTGTGAGCCTAGCTGGGCCCTATGGCCCATGTACCCCTCTACTTCGCCCAGAACTCTACTTTAATGCTTGAATTACCCCTGAACTTGTGGCTGGCCTATATAGACCCCCACCTCCATTGTAAACCCTAGGCTTGATATTGGAATTAGTGGAAACCCCTTTGTGGATCTATCTAGTTCTTGCCTCATGCTCCTTGACTAAGGAGCACCAATATCACCAAACCTCGTTGGAGTTTGCATTGTGCCTCCGCGTTGTACAAGGCCTAGGCATCGGTGTCCCTTTGCCTAGACGTCAAGATCTCACCGAGTCTCCCATCTTGCCGTGCTCGTTCGAGAGAGAGTCCTCCGCCCGACGCCGATCCTAGGGATTGCGCTGGACCGGTCACCGCCGGCGTGAGCTATTGGTGTTTATCGTGGTTTTGCGTGTGTGTGTTCGTCGTGTTCTTCGTGCGCGTGTTCGTCGTGTTCATCCTTCCCTCATTTCCCTGCACTCCACCCTCGATTTGAAAGGGAATCGTGAAAGATCAGGCCACCCTAGAGGTTTGCCCTCAACAACGGGTCCATGTAGTAGCTAGATGGTTGGTTCTCCTCCTTTGTGTTATCATGTTTAGATCTTGTGAGCTCCATTCATGATCAAGATCATCTATTTGTAATCTTACATGTTATGTTTGCGGGGATCCGATGGATATTGAGATGCTATTTCAGATTAATTATTGATTCTATCATGTCTATGTTATTTGTGATCTTGCATGCTTTAAGTTGTTAATAGCTATCTTGGCCAAGTAGATGCTAGCAACTCCAAGAGGGAGTATTTTTGATCGATAGTGGGTTCATGCCTCTAGTAATCTAGGGAAGTGATAAGAATCTCTAAGGTACTAGATGTGCTATTGCTACTAGGGAGAAAACAGCAATCCTTTGTCCATAGGGCAATCGTATTGTTTACTTTACACACTCTGCTTAATGCAATTATCTGTTACTTGCAACTTAATACTGGAGGGAGTTCGGATGATAACCTGAAGGTGGATTATTAGTCATAGATGCAGTTGGATTACGGTCTATGTATAATGTTGTAATGCCCAATCGAATCTCATAGGAGTCAAGATGATTAGTATATGCATGTATGCTTTCTCGATGTTTGTCAATTGCCCCGCTGTAATTTGTTCACCCAGCATGTTATTATCTTAAGGAGAATCACCTCTAGTGAACTATGGACCCCGGTCCATTCTTTTACCATCAATCTACCATCTACTATTACTGTTTTACTGTTTACTTTCTGCAAGAAATTACTATCTTCCACACAATACGTTTAATCCTTTATTTTCAGCAAATCCGGTGAGATTGACAACCTCACTGTAAGTTGGGCAAAGTTATGTGGTTGTGTTGTGCAGGATTCCAAGTTGAAGACAACACCTTGGGGTTGTTTCCTTGCTCCTACTGGTTTGATAACCTTGGTTTCTGTAGCACCCCGATAAAACCACTACTAGAAAATCGCTTTTTTTTGTGTTGTGCATCATCATGAACGCATGCTCATGTCATCATGCCACATTGCATTTGAGCATCGTCATCATCATGCATGGTTTACCTAAAACTATTTTTTCCCAAAGCCCTATTTTGTTTTCTACATTATCCTCCTTATTTCAAAGTATAAACCCTAGATCTTCCTGGATATTTTATTTGTCTAAAACTATTTGCAAAAGTCTTTAAAAATAAAAGAGATAATTAAAAATATTTTCTAGGGGAGACCGCAAGCCGCCAGGCCCAAAGCCCAGTAGCTAGCAGCCTACAACCCCGACCAAACCACCAAAAACCCTAATCTACTAACCCTACCCAGCTAGCGCGCGATACACTCCATCCCCTGCCCGACACGCTAGCAGCGTCCGCACCAGCACACAACTCTGCATGTCGCACGCGACGCGGTCGACCACCTCACTGGCTCGCTTCCCTCACCAAAGGACCCCACCCTTCTACATACCACCGACGCGGCCCACTTCCTCGTCCCGAGCCCTCCCCACCTACCCCGTGCGAGCCGTGCCTCCTCCCTGCTGCAACTCGCTCCGCCGCCGCATCCCTGGAGCGCCGCCAGCCGTTGGTCGTTTCCCAGTGGTGCTCTACATCCTCGTCGCCACCAACCCTCTCCCTGCTGTAGAGCTCCTCCCGGCGAGCACCCACCACCGTTGTCAGGCCCTCCTCCACAACCTCTCCGAGCCACTGCCTCAGGCCGCCCCTCTGCCCGACAGCGCGTCGTCGCTGGCCACCCTCTGCCGCCAGCGCCTCGCCGCCCGTGGCCGCCCGCTCGACCCCAAGCTCCGTCTTCCTCGTCTGGTGCCGGCATGCCCTGTGAGTCCCCGTCGGGCCGCTCGGCCCCAAAGGCCATCGACCGCTACCACTGACACGCGGATCCTTGTCCACACCGGCGTCGTCCTGTCCGCTTCCCCGCCGTGGAGCCGTTGCCCTGTGTGATACCTCGCGTCGCGCCGCCTCGAGTTCATCCCCAGATTGTCCCGCGCTGCCTCCCTGTGCTCGCGGCGGTGCCTGGCTCCTCCCCCACGCGCCCCTCGTCGTCGTCAACAAGCCCCGCCTTGGCGACCTCTCTCACGGCCCTGTGCTTCCCCGGCCTCGGCCGTCGGCCTCCACCACTCGCAGCGTCAGGCCCTGCTGCCTCTGTCCGCTGACCAGAGCATCCAGTCGCAAGGAAGCATCACCATCCTGCTCTGCTGCGGCCTCGACCCTCGTGTCTGTCGCCAAGATCTCCTGATGTCTCTATCCGAGCCCTTGCACGTCAAGGCCCTTGCTTCTCTGTTTGCCATGAGTTCCTTGTATCGTCTGTTGGTAAAGATACAGTGGCAACCGGAAGAGTATGGTACAGGGCCACATGAAGAACACCAACACCCGTGAAGTTTCTGTTCTATCTGATGCCCTTTTGTGCAAGTTTCACCTTATCTTCATGTGGACCAAGTCCTCTCGGCAAGATCTTCTTCGTTGACACGATCGCATCAACCATGTATTGAGAATTCACCCAAGTATCCCAACACGGATCCACCGACGCCTGAAGATTGTACCCGAGGGATTCCAAGAAGACACACAGGTTGTACTTCATGGACCGCAAGACCTTCTTCCTGGAGTCCGAAGACCAATCCTGTCGAGACCAAACCCCATCGAACTCCCGATGAACACCAAGATCGTCGATCCGTTGTGTGACCCTTTTTCTAGCCCTATTTTATAAAGTGCCATCTATATAAATTTTTGCATATTAAATTGTTCATGCTTGCATACATCTCATCATGTGGGTTTGGGGCATTATGCCGATTCACCTCATAATTAAATATGGAGATCATATGCGGGCAAATCTAGTCTTATATTGCCTCCATTTAAATTTGTGTAGCGAACCGATGCCATGTTTTGCCTTGTTAATTCAACATTTAAATTGCGGGGTATCTGAACAACATGAACCTATTAATTAATTGTCGGGACCCTGGTTCCGCTTAATATTGCCCAATTGCACTGCATCTTTGCCATGGCATGCATCATGCCAGATCTTCTGTCGTAGTATTAAATAGTGCATACGGTGTTTCTTTTAGTGCTTTGCTTCTTCACAGTTTAGGCCGTTGAGTTGATGCGAGTATCGACAAGTTCTCCGGTGAATCTTCAGCATTGTTTCGAGGCGAGCAATCTTCCCCTTTCTACCTATTTTGCATTTATAGTCTTTATTTCCTTCCTGTTGATCTATTGCTATCCGTGTTGCGATGCTTTAGTTTCCGTACCAGTTACACCCCTTGCAGCCTCTATATTGCCTTGGATACCTCCTATTGCCTGTTGATTGTTAGACAGTTGGCCTTGCGAGTCGTAGTTGCTTTGCTCAGGTGCTGCTTCGCGTCGTCGATGTTCCACCGTTGTTGGGAGGTTGGCTCATGCTTAATGATGGAGATGATCATGATTTTAATTACAACTTGTCAATTAAAATGTTGGGAATAGATATAACTAATGCAGAGGCATCGGTGGGCAATAGCTAATATTTGGTTCTTCCACGCTCACTTGTGTCCCGTAGGCCCCGAGTACTTGATACCTGTTGCTTGACTATCGCACTATCCGCATGTGGGACCATGAATCCCCTTAGCTAGAGCTTGATTCATTTCTTGTTTCTTGGGGCCACAAACTAGTTTGGGGCTTTATTCATATCCTGTACTTATGCCATGTTTTACTGATTTATTTACGATTGTGCGTGGAGCACCTGTACTGTTTAGGATGGCAGAGTGTTTTCGTGGTATCAACAAGCCCAGTCACACTTTCCGGTTCTCAGTCGTTTACAGCCATTGACGCAAACCTTGGGTCCGTCTCGGAGCCGGCCAACTTCGTTGCGGGTAGCCCCCTGAAATATTTTATGAATCCTGTGATTGCTCTGTCGTGAAAGCCTCGTTGGGTTTTTATTTGGTTTTTCCGAGGTTGATCGTGCGTGTGTTGCTATTTGTGCACCCATGCAGGGTAAATCTTTCCAAAAGACGTGTCCGCGGTTATGGACGACTTGGAGCACAGTATCTTGATCATAGACAACTATAACTAAAGTAGTGCTATAAATTTGACTTTGACTTGTCTAGTAATCAGTTTCACTACAACGGAATGAGTAAATAAAAGAGCCAACCACTGCTGGATCTAGGATATCTATGGCTAATTATATCTGACTGTAAGTACTGCAACTACAACAGAATGGTTAACTAAAACTGCCCACTGCTTATGATATTGGGATGACTCATGATATCTTTATCTGACTAGTAAGTGTTGCAACTATAATGGAATGAGTAAAACTGCCAACTGTGTGAGTTCCTAGGTTTGACTTCCTCGTTTGGTCTCGAGGGGGGAATACCAGGATGGGTATGATTGGTGTTAGTATGAGGTTAGTCCCGAATAGGTCTTTCTTATCCTTCTCTAATAGCCGAAAATTGTATCGAGTCTCTATAGGTTGTGTAGTGCATGCTTTGCTGCCACTTCAGTCCACCATACCTATGTAGGCAAGAGCCGCCAAATTCTAGACTCGCCGTGTACTGGCCTCAGTACTGACCGCTCCCTTTTTCCTTTGCCCTTTGTCGGCACCCCTTTTGTTTAATAGGTATAAGTTCGATGTCGTTAGCAGGGTTACCCTTCCGGCTTGGCCTGGGCAGGGTTATGGACGCCATTGGTTATTCTTCAGGGCTCTTAGCTTAGTTTGCTTCTTATTCGTACTCGGATATTGTATCGTTTTCAAGGTGATTTGGATCTTTGTATTGTATATATGTTATCTTGACTCATGGAGTCATTGTTGTATATACATGTTCTGTGGGTTCCATCGTGGACTATTGCGTAATGGTATTACTTCATTTTCCACCCGCACGCAAGTGCCTGGTGGGCATCATTGAATCGTTTCTATGCGGGTTTGGCGGGAATCGCTGAAACTTGCATAGGGCCGATTTGAGGGTGTTATAGTTTCATAACTGAGGGAAAACTTGTTGTTGTGCTCATCATACCTTCCTCTTAGGGTTCCCAACGAGCTCATCATATTTTGAGCCATCAAATCTACTAATTCCCAATGGAACAATAGATCACACTCAATTGTAGTTGGTAAAATTGATCACAGGGTAATTCCAGAGGTTCTATGAAAGAAATAACTCCAAAATATTTTAACGTGGTCTAACCCTAACTTGTGTGGCTGATACATCCATTTTGCATCACTATTCTATGTCATAATTTACTGTTATTCATTGATATATTTCATATTAAGAGGTGATACTTATGTTATTTCATCTGTTTTTGCATGGTTGATGACTTTTGGAGCATGAACCGCTGCAGTCAGGATTCTTATGGAAAAAGTGATGTTTGGAGGCAAAATTTGCGAAGATCAGAAAATCCAGGAAAATATAGGAAAAATCCTATTTTTCCAGAAAACGAAGGCTGCTAGAAGAGGGAGTGGAGATGGGCCACAGGGGGCCCACACCACCCCCTGGCGTGGGCCACCCGAGGCCGCACCACCAGGTGGTGTGGCCGTCCTGGCCCACCTCTGGCTCTCCCCTTTGGCGTATATTATCCTCCCAAAACCCTAAGATCGGGGAGCAACCACAGAAAGATTCCGCCGCCTCTTTGGGCGGAAAACACCGAGAGAGAAAGATCTCTCCGGCTGACAAAATTCTGTCGGGGAAATTCCTTCCCGGAGAGGGGACATCGTCGCCATCAACACCACCATCAAGCTTGACTTCATCGGGATCATCATCATCATCATCACCACCATCATCACCATCAGCACCATCATCACCATCTTCATATTGCTGTAACAATTGGGTTGAATCTTGCATAGTTCTTAGTGGAAACTTTCCCGGTGTTGATTACTCTTTGTAGTTGATGCTATTGAGTGAACCGTTGAATTATTGTTTATGTTCAGATTGTTATACATCATTATTCCATCTCTAATCATGATCCATATGATGTCTTGTGAGTAGTTCGTTTAGTTCTTGAGGACATGGGAGAAGTCATGTTGTTAGTAGTGGAATTGTGTTGAGAAAGATTCAATAGTTTGATATTTAAGTTGTGGTGTACTTCTTCTAGTGGTGTCATGTGAACGTCGACTACATGACACTTCACCTATATGGGCCTAGGGGAATGCATTGTGTATTTGGCTACTAATCGTAGGGGTTGTCGGAGTGACAGAAACCTGAACCCCCGTTAGGAAACCATTGCACAAGGGACGTAAGGGTCTTAGAGTTTAAAGTTGTGGTTAGGTTTCTACCTTAATTACTTTCTTGTACTTACGGATGTTTGCAAGGGGTATAATCACAAGTATGTATTAGTCCTAGGAAGGTCGGTACATTAGCACATGTTCACCCACACAACACTTAGCAAGCTAAAGAGGATTAATCAACTATATGAAGCGAAAGCACTTGACAGTCTTCCCATGTGTCCTCGAGAACGTTTGGTCATCTTAAGTAATACAACCGGCTTGTCCTTTGCTGCATAAAGGATTGGGCCACTTGCTGCATTTATTCCTACTGTCTTTTATTTACTCGTACTTTGTTTACTTGCATTATCAAAAACCCTAAAATCTGTTTGCTAAGTATTTGCCGAGAATTCCTGATCCATACCACTAGCCAGCACCTTCTGCTCCTCGTTGGGTTCGATACTCTTACTTATCGAAAATACTGCGATACACCCCCTATACTTGTGGGTCATCAAGACTATTTTCTGGTGCCATTGCCGGGGAGTGAAGCGCTATTGGAGAGTGGAACTAGTAAAGGAAACTTCTACTATGAGTATTGTTTACTTCTGTTAGTTGCTTTATTTTTGTTATGGATAATTCGCTGAGTTTCTTATTTGGTAATGCTACTACCACTGCTAAGGTAGTAGATGAACCACCACCTGCTGAGAGGGATGCTTTTAAAATACCTACAAGAATTATTGATCGTGTTATGGATAACTACTATGTTGGGGATGAACTGTCCATCCCGGTGATCATTTGCTCTTTATACACAAATTATGCGAGTTGTTCAAGTGTGTAGGTATTACTACAGATCAAGTTAAGAAGAAGTTATTCTCATTATCACTGAAAGGAAGAGCTAAAGAATGGTATAAGCTGCTGAAGAATGGTCAAGCTCTTGAATGGGTGGAAATAGTGCCTCTCTTTTATTCAAAATTTTATCCTCCTAGTGAGATTCATAAAGATCGGAATCAAATATACAACTTTTGGCCTCTTGATGGAGAGAGTACAGCTCAAGCTTGGGGGAGATTGAAGTTATTTATGCTCAAATGTCCCACTCATGAGCTCCCCAACAATATTATTATCAATCACTTTTATGCAAGGCTTTCTCTTCATGATAAGGATTTATTGGATACTTCTTGTGCTGGATCATTCACTCGCATGGAAGAAGAAGCTAAATGGGATCTTCTAGACCATATTCAAGACAATGCTGAAGCATGGGAGAATGACAAAGGTAGAAAGTCAGGTATAAATTATGATTATGAATGCATTGAATATTTTATGGGAACTGATGACTTTCAAAATATTAAAAATGCTTATGGTCTAGACTCTCAAGCTATTGCTTCTTATTTTAAGGCTTTTGCTTCCTATATTGAAGTGCCTAAAAAGAAGTGGAATAAGTATCACGAACCTTATAAAGATGTTGCTAAGAGTGTTCCTACAAGAAATACTGAAGTTTATACTGCTAATCATGTTTTACCTAAACCTTACATTGAGAAAATGCCTTTCCCAGTTAAGATAAAGGAACATTCTATGATAGCTAGTATGTTTAATGAAAGTACAAGTAAAGCTGTTGAACCTGATAAACAAAAGGTTGATGAACCTATAATAGCAAATGTGAAAGACTTTGTCACTAAATATGTAGAAGAGGGACACACTATCCTATGTAAGGATATCCCTAATATTGTTTCACAAAGTAGTGTTATGAGAGCTAGTATTCCTGTGTTTTCTGTTAGAATAAGTGATCATTGCTACGATGGTCCTTGTGATAGTTATATTGTTAAGTTTATGCATGATACTGAAAGTTACTATGAGAGAGGGAAAATTGTTCTTATGTATCTCAATAATATCAAGTTTCCTAGTTTTATGCTGAAAGTTTTTATGTTGCACTTCTTTTGCCTTCCTATGCTAATAGCCTCTGGTTTCAACAACTTGTTTGTTTACAAAATTCCCTTGCATAGGAAGTGGGTTAGACTTAAACTTTTGTATTTTTGCTTCTTAATGCTCCCTTTCACTTCAATTCATATTCCTATGTGAGCATCATCAAAATTATCAAGCCCATCTTAATGGCTATAAAGAAAGAGCTTTTTGGGAGACAACCCAATTTATTTTCTTGCTTTCATTTTGTTTTTGTTTCTTTGAGTCTTGGAAGTTATTACTTCGTTAATAACCTATCCTTATCCTTTTTGTTTGGTTTTTGTGTCAAGATCAACCTCAAATGAGAGAGAAGTAAGATTTGGAGAAGTTGCCGTCCCGAAACAGATTTTTTTGCTTCACCGTAAACATTCGTGAGAGATATCTATATGTCGGATTGAGCTGTAAATTTTTATGCTTCTGCCCCAGGTTGTTATTGAACTTTCGTTAGTTTTGCACTTTTTGATTGGAGCAACAGAAGATTTTTGAAAAAAATGATCTTTACCTGCTGGTCTGTTTTGCCAGATTTTGCCACTCTTGCATTTGCTTCTTTATTTGATTTGCTTTTTGAATTCTTTTTGGGTTTTCGGAAGGAGTTGCTACAGTAGCTTATGTTTTGATGGTTTTCAGTTGAAGTTGAACTCAAAAGGTTTTATCACTTCCATTATACTAATGTTGCTAATGAGAACTGTGTGAAGTTTTGTGTGAAAGAAATTTTCAGGTAATGGAGATGGTGTAATAAGGAAGTGAAAGGTTTTATGACTCAAGTAATTAGTGTATGAAGATATTGAGGTTATTCAAGTGGTGACTCTGGAAGAATCTATCAAGGACCAAATTCAGAGACCTACAGAGTCCATTTTCAAATAGGTAACAGTTCTGGTAAGAAAAGTTCGACGAAAATACTATCCATCTATATTTTTGCAGTTTTTAGACAATAAGGAAAGCTACGAAGTGAAAGAGGGATGGAAACGGAGCCAGGGTGGCTCACACAACCCTGTGGCGCGGGCCTCCCTAGGCCGCGCCGCCAGGTGGTGAGGCCACCTCGAACTCTCTCCGACCCGTTTTCTTCCAGTACCTTCCTTTTGTTATGAAACTTCGTAATATATAATCCCCCGGATCCCCCGAGGCTCTTATATCGTGTTTTCGTCGTGTTTTTGTTTCGATCTGTTTCTGCCAGGAACTATTTTTGAAAGCTTTGAAGCACAATGGTGTCTGCCAAGGATAAAGGAAAGGAGCCTATGGAGGAGGATCTCCAAGACCCCAGGCAGGAGAAGGAGATCAAGAGTGAAGATGAAGAGGAGGCAAAGCACACGGGTACTACCATTGCGAGCATTGGAGTGGTGGTAAACCCAGCCATTAGAGGAAAGCCTCCTCATTACCGTTCAGATCCCTGGTCACTTCCTCCACGCACCAAGAATCCTTTCCATACTCTTATCCATGAGCATGAATACCAGAATATGCCCAAGGGGAAATTACCCTCCAATTGGGATTTTCCTCGTTCTAGCCATGCAGGGAAAGAAGACTTCAAGGAGGTAGAGTGGGGAAAAAATCGCAAGAGCTACGATTCTCAACTGACATGATCATGAGCTGCATTGAGCAAAACTCACAGCTTATTCGAAATCTCACCTTCAAGATTGAGGACTTGGAGAAATTGATCAAAGAGCTCATCAAGAGGATACCACCACCACCAAAGGAGTAATTCGTCATCAGGTTTGGCATCTCCTTGGTTTGTTCCAAGCTTGGGGGAGTGCCGCGGTATCACATCACTATCTTCTATCTTTTTACCTTTTTAGTAGAGTCATATCATGAATAGAGAAGTTATTGTGTAGGATGGTTTGCATTATGGAAGTGTCCCCTCTCTCCTTAGATATGTATCCCTTGGTGTGAGTTGTCGTTATAGATTATTAATGAGAAGTTCTATCATTTACTCTTTTGCATAGCTTATATTACTTTTCAATTCATGGTTATATGATTGATCTTGTTGTTAGTATTGGTATCACTTTGGGATCACTGAGTTAATTTAGTTGGTTTTCGCAAACCTGGCTCGGTCAGTAGCAACACTATTTTTGAGAGTTGAATGAAAAGATAAAAGTACTCCAAAGAAGAATAATTTCATCATCTTTCTTTCTTGATTTGCTCATAAGTTTAGTATTCTCTAGTTAAGATCTTTTGTGCTTCCAAGGAAGATTGCATGTTTGTCTTTTATCATTTGTATGTTTGTTTGCTTCCTTCAACTCTTATACTTGCTACCCAACCTTGCAAGCCAAAAACCTGTACTAAGAGGGAATTCTTCTCGTGCATCCACTCCTTAAAAACCAAAATCGCTGCCATTTGTGTCCACCATACCTACCTATTAGTATTATTGCTATTCCAAGTAAATTCTTGTTTTTTATACCTTCCTAATTAAACTTGTTATGTGAAAATTAGTGCTTAAAGCTCTCACGAACTTGATGGCACACTTTACTTTCTTGCATCTAATAAACTTGAACCACTCTGCTCACCTACGTTGTGTATATGCTTGCGCTTTGTAAGTTGTGAATTAGCAGAAACATGCTGTCATGGGGAACGCTTTCAACATTGCACTGGTACTTTGTACCTAGTTGATATCATGTTCTTTTGTCTATGGATGTCATCGGTGTGAAATGAAAGGGGAGCTTGTAAGTCCATGGAGTTATGCATATGTGTTAGAGAAACGCCTGGGCCGCTGGTCTAATCCATGCTAACATGGTGGAAACCTTCAGTGTAACCATAACGAGCATCTATGAAGCATTCTTCTTAAAAAAAGAGATAGAGGTTGAGAAAAAGAGAAAAGGAAAAAAAGAGATATTATGAAAAGAGGAAAGAGGGAAAAAAAAAGCACCATATTCCGATGGTAAATAAGAAGATTGCTGAGATGCTTGTTGTCTGCTTGCCTTGTCATTTTGATATGGGGATTCTTCCGTATCATCGGGCAAGGGGTACCCCATTGGCGGTTCTCTATGGTACACATATGCTTACGGTGACAAGAACTTACCGGTGACTAAACTTGAGTAGCATGAGGAGCGGCCCTCATATTCAAGGGACATGAGATTCTGAATTTACAACTTGTCAAGCATATCCTCATATTTGATCACTTTAACCTTAATCACCTAAAGATGCCTATGATAGGGGCAATGAGAGCTGAAAGCTAATAAGTATCATAATTTTGGGAGCTCTTTATGAAACTTGCAATCCCTGCTTCCCTTTGTGAAGGGCCTTTCTTTTACTTTTTAGTTGAGTGAATAAACCTACTTCCTCTCTATCTCAGCAAGTATTTTGAGTTGTTGTGTTTCATTCATTCATATGATGATTTATTCAATCATGTTTCTTATGTTCCTTGTTTTGCACATTGCTCTTATCTTGCTGATTACTACTTTGAAAGCTATCATTGAAAAACCAGTTATTTGTGAACTCCAGCAAATTATCAACTATTCTTCGATCAAGAGCTAAGTTTGCCATTACCAATTATGATTCACTTTATGTATCTTTATTGTGTTTCCTTTACTTATTGCAAGTTAAGTTATATAATAGTGAGTTGTCTTCGATGATGATCTATGTATTGATGAATGTGATGCTTCTCGTCCGTATTCTTTTATTGACTCTTCACTCCATAAACCTGAGGCCATGTTTATTGAGCTCAGTTTCGCTTGGGGACAAGCGAAGTCTAAGCTTGGGGGAGTTGATACGTCCATTTTGCATCACTATTCTATGTCATAATTTACTGTTATTCATTGATATATTTCATATTAAGAGGTGATACTTATGTTATTTCATCTGTTTTTGCATGGATGATGACTTTTGGAGCAAGGACCGCTGCAGTCAGGATTCTAATGGAAAAGGTGCTGTTTGGAGGCAAAATTCGTGAAGATCAGAAAATCCGGGAAAATATACGGAAAATCCTATTTTTCTAGAAGACGAAGGCTGCCAGAAGAGGGAGTGGAGATGGGCCACAGGGGGCCCACAACACCCCCTTGCGCAGGCCACCGTAGGCCACGCCACCAGGTGGTGTGGCCGCCCTGGCCCACCTCTGGCTCTCCCCTCTGGCGTATATTATCCTCCAAAACCCTAAGACTCGGGGAGCAACCACATAAAGATTCCGCCGCCTCTGCAGGGCAGAAAACACCGAGAGAGAAAGATCTCTCTGGCAGACAGAGTTCTACCGGGGGAATTCCTTCCCGGAGAGGGGAGATCGTCGCCATCAACACCACCATCAAGCTGGACTTCATAAAGATCATCATCATCATCACCACCATCATCACCATCATAACCATCTCCATATTGCTGTAACAATTGGGTTGAATCTTGCATAGTTCTTAGGGGAAACTTTCCCGGTGTTGATTACTCTTTGTAGTTGATGCTATTGAGTGAACCGTTGAATTATTGTTTATGTTCAGATTGTTATACATCATTATTCCATCTCTGATCATGATCCATATGATGTCTTGTGAGTAGTTCGTTTAGTTCTTGAGGACATTGGAGAAGTCATGTTGTTAGTAGTGGAATTGTGTTGAGAAAGATTCAATAGTTTGATATTTAAGTTGTGGTGTACTTCTTCTAGTGGTGTCATGTGAACGTCGACTACATGACACTTCACCTATATGGGCCTAGGGGAATGCATTGTGTATTTGGCTACTAATCGTAGGGGTTGCCGGAGTGACAGAAACCTGAACCCCCGTTAGGAAACCATTGCACAAGGGACGTAAGGGTCTTAGAGTTTAAAGCTGTGGTTAGGTTTCTACCTTAATTACTTTCTTGTACTTATGGATGTTTGCAAGGGGTATAATCACAAGTATGTATTAGTCCTAGGAAGGTCGGTACATTATCACAGGTTCACCCACACAACACTTAGCAAGCTAAAGAAGATTAATCAACTATATGAAGCGAAAGCACTTGACAGTCTTCCCATGTGTCCTCGAGAATGTTTGGTCATCTTAAGTAATACAACTGGCTTGTCCTTTCCTGCATAAAGGATTGGGCCACTTGCTGCATTTATTACTACTGTCTTTTATTTACTCGTACTTCGTTTACTTGCATTATCAAAAAACCCTAAAAATCCGTTTGCTAAGTATTTCCCGAGAATTCCTGATCCATACCACTAGCCAGCACCTTCTACTCCTCGTTGGGTTCGACACTTACTTATCGAAAATACTACGATACACCCCCTATACTTGTGGGTCATCAGTGGCGCCCCATCTATTTAAGAGTCTGGGGGCGGCGGCCTAGGTGGGATCCTAGTTGGTCCTACCTAACTAAAAGATACAAACCGACCCAAAGTTGGGTTCGGCTCAGGGTTCTGCTGTGGCAGAGTTTGGGCCTGTTTCTGTGTTGCGGCAGCCTGTCGTGGCAGAAAATGACTCTTTTTCTGTGCCGCAGCAGCGTGCCGTGGCAGGAAAACACATCGTTTCTCTGTCGCGGCAGAGATCTTGCCATGTGTTGATCTTCTTCTTGGTAGCTCCTTGCGCTTCCTCCCTCTCCTCCCTCGTGCATTCTTCATTGATCAACACGCCATGCTCCATATGCTTCAACTCCTCGCTCCGTGCTACGCCTTCTTCTCCCATGTACCTGATCATACAATAGCACAAAGACTTAGGCAGTATAAAGTTCTTATAAATGAAAGCATCATGGTCAACTAGGAATGAATTTAGCTGATAGTCATTATTGGTTTGACTCAATATTTCCTTCCAGTTCAAGCAGTCAAAAACATCATAATCCCTGTATATATCCTCATCACTATTCCTCATCAAGATCTTCCTCTGAGTCTTCATCAAACTCCTCCTTATTAGCTGCTTTCATCAATTAATCTATTGTAGTAGCTGAAGCATCGAGTATGGCCTATAGAATCTACTATATTTGCTTCTTTAGGGAGGCGTTCTCCTTGAGTAGTGATGGGTTCGTTGCATGGAAAACAAAAAAAATCCTATGGAATAGCAAGAGAGAACTCCACAAGATAAAATCTACCAGATGCAAGTAATAAGTAGAATAGATTAGATATACTTACCCTCGAAGAACAATAGTGGTTAATGATCTAGAGATCATGGATGATGTAGTCGTTCGCTTGCGTCTATTCAAAACGAAGTAGATCTTGACCTTCTAGATCCGTGTACCGAACGGAGACACCTCCGCGGTATTCACATGTTCCCACCGCGGCGACATCTCCTCCTTCTTGATCCTATAAGAGAGGTAGAAGAACTCTGCAAGAATCAGGTAGCACAACGACAACACAACTATGGTGTAGATGGATTTCTGTAGGGCTTCTCCAGATCTAATCCAGGGTGGAGGAGAGAACTTCATGAGAGAGATAGAGGGATGAAGGAGGCCATGGGACAAGGGTGCACCGACACCCTGCCCCTCCTTATATAGGCGGCGGGGGGAAGGGGCTTTCCCCTCCTCCAAGACCTCCTATGGCCAGCGGCCAAGGGGAGAGGGGGAGTCCCTCCCCGCACGCCCCCTTCCTAAATTAGTGTTTGGCTGCATGGGCCTTGTGGTCATGGCTCCTTGGCCCACTATGGGCCAACATAGCCCCACATGGTCCCATGTGGTCCCACCTCGTAGGTACACCCCACCATGGACTCTCTGGTAACCTTCTAGGAGATTATATCACATAGAAATATCCTGAACTTTCCCGAAACCCTAAATAGGAGGTATCATATCTTTATCTACCTTCAGACCATTCAAAAGCTTCTCATGATATCAAGGATCTCATCCGAGACTCTAAAACAACAATTTATTTACACCATGCATATTCTCAACGAAGAATAGTGACACCACAGGTTAAGTGTGTGACGATGGGTTTGAGAACATGCAGACATTATTGAGACACCTCTTTGATCAATAACCATCAGCGGGACCAGTGTAACTACCTCGGTGAATTACGCTCTTAGTTACATGCCTGGATGAGCGAAAGTGGTTAACATAGTACGGTGGGGCTCGGGGCCACTCACGGTAGACCTTTCGGCCGTCCTAACCACTTTCAGATCATCGGGTAGTTCGGAACAAACATCCGGTGTTCAAAGAAAAGAGTGCCTTGGTCGTCGACGTGGAAAGACTCATACTTCGGAAGCTGAATGTTGGAGATGATATTTTAGTGTAAGGATCACCAAGTTGAATAGAGCGAACTTTTTTCTTCCAAGAGTGGGGTTGCCAGAAGGTTCAAAAGATACCCTTGATCCACAATTTCAAGGTTGAGCTTGCAGAATTCCTCGCACAAGAGAGGCTGTTGTTCTTCCACCATGAGGTTGTTGACATAAGTTTTTCGGCTGAGAGCATCGGCCATGACATTAGCTTTGCCCGGAGTGTAGTTGATGGTCAAATCGAAATCATTGATTGTTTCAATCCACCTCCTCTGACGAAGGTTGAGATCAGGCTGTGTGAATATATACTTCAGACTCTTGTGGTCAGAAAAGATCTCACAACGGTTGCCCAGCAAGTAATGCCTCTATACTTTCAAAGCAAAAACAACTGCTGCGAGTTCGAGGTCATGTGTGGGATAGTTGATCTCATGCGTCTTCAACTGTTGAGAAGCATAAGCAACAACTTGTTTTTCTTGCATAAGGGACCGCACCCAATCCTGCAGTGAGGCATCACAGAATATCTGGAAATGCTTTGATGTATCTGGAGGAACCAAGACTGGTGTGGAAGTGAGCTTCTCTTTGAGTGTTTCAAAGCTTGCTTTACATGCAGGAGTCCAAAGGTATTTCTTGCCTTTCTTGAGGAGATCGGTAAGAGGCTTCGTAATCTTCGAGAAGTTTTGAACGAAGCGACAGCAGTAACTGGCCAAACCAAGGAAACTCCGGACTTCTTTGACATTTATGGGAGGAAGCCAATCAACAATTGTCTTAATAGTTTCTGGGTTGACGGCAATGCCCTTGGCAGAGATGACGTGACCAAGGTAGGTGACTTGAGGTAGCCAGAACTCACACTTAGAGAACTTTGCATACAGGCGGTTCTCACGAAGCTTGTTTAGGACACACCGAAGGTGTTCTTCATGTTCTTCCTTTGACTTAGAATAGACTAGAATGTCATCCAGATAGACCACAACGAACTTATCAAGATACTCCATGAAAACCGAGTTCATAAGCCTCGAGAAGGTGGCAGGTGCGTTGGTGAGACCGAAACACATGACCGTGTACTCATACAGGCCATAACGGGTGGTGAAAGCTGTTTAGGAACATCTTCCTTGCGAATCTTGATTTGATGATATCCACTTCCCAAATCAAGTTTAGAGAATACCACAACTCCAGCTAGCTGATCGAAGAGATCATTAATCCGCGGAAGGGGATATTTATTCTTGATGGTTTTAGCATTGAGTGCCCGATAGTCAACACAAAGTCTATCGGTCTTGTCTCGCTTCTTCACAAAGATGGTTGGGCTACCCTAAAGAGAAGTACTGTGCTGAATGAAACCCAACTTATCTTGCTCATCCAGCTGACGTTTGAGTCCAGCCAACTCAGCAGGACCCATTTATAGGCCGCTTGGAGATAGGAGCGGTACCCAGGTTCAAGTTCAATCACAAACTCGACCTCACGATCCGGAGGCATACCTGGAAACTCTTCAGGAAAAACATCTGGAAACTCACAGACTACCGGAACACTCTGAATACCTTCCATAGCATCGTCATTCAGAAGTCACCAAAGAGAAAAGCTGAATTGTAGGAGTCAGACTTGGAGAATAGACTATATGGCCTTCAGGAATTTTTAGAGAGACCGAATGTTCAGCACAATCAATCACAGCTGCATTTGCTGTTAACCAATCCATGCCAAGATAACATCAATGTCAGAATTGCCCAGAATAATTAAGGAAGCTGGAAACGAAGAGCCACCAATCTCAATTTGATTGCCATGGCTGATTTTAGAAGATGCCATTGTTGCTCCAGGAGAAAGGACCATTAAACGCTTGGTGAGAGGATCCATTGCTAACTCATTCTCATTTGCAAACTTGTGAGAAACAAAAAGAATGCGATGCGCCAGAATCAACAAAAACTCGAGCAGGAATTGAGTTAACGGGAAGCGTACCCATCACAACTCAGGTGCATGCTCAGCTTGAGCGACGTTGACACATGTGGCACGAACAACCATAGACCCAAGCTTGGTGTTTGATGTTGAGAGCCCGAGGTGGAGGTGCACGAACCATAGGAGAACTTGCTGCAGTCTTGGAGGTGGTGGAGGAAGAGCTTTGTTGTTCATTGGACAATTCCAATGCTGATGCCCAGTGTTTCCACAAGTGTAGCAAGCACCAGGTGGACGTGGAGCAACGTAGCTAGGGACTCCGCCAGGGCGCTCCAGGGTAGTTGTGGTTGTAGCCCCTGGGAGCCGCAGTGAAGGAGTTTGGTGGCCTTGCCGCGTAGCTTGACGGTCTTGGTGGAGCAGGGAGCGACGGTGGGGTGTTAGGAACCCAGACATGACACTTAGAAGGAGCTATCATAGCTGAAGAGCTTGCTGCATCGCGGCTGTGTTTCTTTGACTCCTCAACACTTGCCTACTTGCTTCTTCCTGTACAGCTGTATGTTGGAGTTCTAGAAAAGACCCCGGCCTTGCATGAGTGATTGCATATTTGATGGAAGCATTGAGTCCTTGCCTAAACCTCTTCTGCTTCTTCTTGTCATCAGAGATCTCATCGCCACCATACCGCGAAAGGGTTCATGAAGTTTCTGATGTAGGTATTGACATTGTCAGTGCCCTGCCTTGAGGTTGAGAAACACTTCCTTCATCCTTTCCATGACAATTTCTGATAGATATTGCTCTTTGAACGCCGCAGTGAATTGCTCCCAAGTAGGCTGAAAACCAGAGAGGTCTGCCTTGAGGTAATTTTCCCACCACAGAGCTGCATCTCCCTTCAGAAGGTGAGTGGCACATTTGACCCATTCTTGCTCAGGAACATCCGCAGTCATGAGCAACCTTGATATTTCCCGCAGCCAATCATCCGCATCAAGTGGCTGATCAGACACCTCAAATTGGCGTGGGTTGAACTTCAGAAAACTCTTGATGTCTCCTCGCTTGGGAGGTGGAGGTAGCGGAACAAACTCATTCCTCCTCACGCTTTCTTCTTCGAAGCGATGCTGGTTCTGCTGCATAGTGCCCAAGGCATTTGCAATACTTGCCAAAGCAGCCCCCAGTTCAGGTGGTATGTCCTCCTCAGAACGGCATGGTGGTGCCATCCTGTGAATGATATAAAACACAAGTCGTACTATAATGGAGAATAATAATAATCCAAATAGTACCAAAATGGAATTAACCAAGATTAAAGGATACAATTCACTGAGATGATATTAAAATATCAACAAAGTTCAAGGCACCTAGAAGATATTAAGCATAATGCACCCGACTGAACAAGCAGTGTGGTACACAAACTAACAAAGAAAAATTTTCCGCAAATTTCGGCATTAAAATACCAGTATATGCGCAAAACCACTTAACGAATCAAGATTAGTAACTCTACTAATTCAATATACAAGAGCGAATGATAAAAGTAGTGGTATGGTCGCGACTCCATCCCGCACTCAAATCATTACTCCGCACATGAATAAGTAAAACACATATCCCAACACCTTCTACTTAAGATGAACCTAAAGATTGGCAACTACGGAAACAAACACCCCAACAAGATAACGTCGGATAACAAAGAGTAAGACAGATCGCATCGGTATACAACGAATCAAATAGATCGCGTCGGTTTACAAAGGCCTATCGGTATGGAATGTACCAACAGTTGATAACCAAAAGGCAGATATTGATAACATTTGGATGCAACAGATAGACAAAGAATTCACACACACACACACACAACCTATGGTACTACGGAATCCAGAACACGTGAATCCTAGCTTGAATTTTAGAAGAGGATTGAAAACGTTACACTTCCTTACCAGAAAAGGGTGGGTGGGTGGGTAAGAAGAAAAATGGAAGCAGTCCTACTCTCATGTTTTGTTTTTTCCTAGTATACATAACTACCAAAATATTTGCTAGACTGACAACGACCATTTGGCTGAGACCCTGAAGGGCGGGATGGCTCTGATACCAATTGTAACTACCTCGGTGAATTACGCTCTTAGTTACATGCCTGGATGAGAGAAAGTGATTAAAATAGTATGGTGGGGCTCGGGGCCACTCACGGTAGACCTTTCGGCCGTCCTAACCACTTTCAGATCATCGGGACAAGAACAAGCGGCGTAATCGGCAGGCGAAGGGATCAACTACATACACAAATGAGTATGTATGCAAGCCACATACAACAGTCCTCAGAGCCATTCCATCTAAAATAAATAGAAATATAGCGACGCCATACGACAAGATTCAAATATCCTAGATAGAGATAATATTTTAGGATAGCTCCTCATACATCAAACATCAGAGTATTAGGTGGAAGCGGAAAACCAGATCCGAGTACGGATAAGAAGCAAATCGGCATAAGATGCCACATAAATAAAACATCCCGCCCACAGATCTCACGGATCCCCGTTCCCGGAATCTCTACACCGAGTGATCGTTGCCAACATCATCCGTCTCCTCCACCCAGTATCCATCTTGCGGGTACACCTGTTCATCTGAATCAAACAATTATCGTGTGAGACCCTAGGGGTACTCAGGAAGTCTTTATGCCTCTAAAGGGGACACAACCTGGGGTGACATTGCAGCAAAAAGATAATCCCTAACAAGTCTATAGATACTCGCTAACCATCCGCCTAACCAATGATAGACGGATGTCCGTGAATTAAGAACAACAGTTATAACAGTATAATTAATAGATCCATCCTCCTCCTCGCTTACCGACGAGGACGGACGAATAACCCCCCATCCGTTGGCAGTTTTATTAACCATTCCATGAGTATTGCACTATTTACTAATCAGGTACTTAGTCAGATTAAAGCGGTACTTTAGTTATACTTGTCTATGATCGAGAAACTGTGCTCCAAGTCGTCCATAACCGCGGACACGGCTTTCAGAAAGATTTACCCTGCAGGGGTGCACAAATAGCAACACACACTCGATCAACCTTGGAAAAACCAACTCAAAACCCAACGAGGCATTCACGACAAAGCGATCACAGGATTCAGAAATATTTTAGGGGCCACCCCATTAAGCTATACCCGCAACGAAGCTAGCTGACTCCGAGATGGACTCAAGGTTTGCGTCAATGGCTGTAAATGACTGGGAACCCAAAAGTGTGACTGGGCTTGTCGATACCGCGAAAACACTCCGCATCCAAAACAGTACAGGTGCTCCACGCACAATATTAAATAAAACAGTAAGCATGGCATAAGTATAGAAAGTAACAAAACCAAACCCCAAACTACTTTGTGGCCCCAAGAAATAAGAATGAATCAAGCTCTAGCTCAGGGGGGTCCATAAGGCCTCCCGGATGTGGATAGTGTGAATAGTCAAGGAACAGGAATCAAGTACTCAGGGTCCTACGGGACACAAGTGAGCATGAAAAGCCAAATAGCAGATATGCTCACCGGTGCCTCTTTCATTAGTTATCCCATTACTACTCATGTTAAGTTGTTTAGGTACCTCGTTATCCATCAGACACTCACATACCCTACACATGCTTTTCTACGACTCGCATGGCTCAAACAACTCTTGTAGTAATGGCTCATGGGATGGAGGAACAAGCTTCGGTGGGGTTTAAAAGTAAAGGCTATGCAGTACTTGGGATTCAATTTAATGCAATCGCGACTCAATGATGCAAGAATAAGATAGAGGCAATAGGTACTATATGTATGCAAGCATGTGGTAGTGCTTGCCTGGCAGCTCAGTTGAAGCGAGAGATGGATCTGGGTAGAACTCCTGTGATTCCTGGTAATTCTCCTGCTGGGCGTCTATTCGAAGAAGAACCAAACAAACAAGGGCCAACATAAATAAAGTGCACGAGCATATGAATTAAAATGCGACAAGCAAACAAGCATGCCATGATGAATGATGCACAATTTACATGGCATTAAAGTAGCATGGCAGGGTGAGGTGTGGGGTACAAGAATAAAGCATTTTATTATTTATGAGGTCCAGTTTTATTGCCATAAACGGTTCTGATTTTTAAATATGGCATGATGCATACTTCAATTCAGAATAAGGAATGCATAGATAGAATGGGCTCGTCGCGCTGATCGATTTAGACATATTACTTGTTAATTTGGAGTTATATAATTAAAGTTATTTATTTATTAGAAAAGGGAACTTTATTTGTAATCTTAATCATCTCGAAAATTTAAAGTGGTCAAACATTATTTTGAATAGCATATTTGAATTCCTCACATTTTTCTGATTCAAAAACATATATCATTTGTATTATTTGGATTTAATTTAAAAGTTATTTAAAAACAGATTTGAATCATATTTAAACATTTCTGGATTTGTTTTATTAAAAAAAGATATACGCCGAGACTTTTTACACCCAGGTCATACCTAGCCACAGCCACCGACGAGCGGGGCCAGCGTGGAGTCAACGCCAGCTGGCGCAACGGCCCTGCGAGGAACTTTTCCCACTTGGTGGATTTTACCGCCACTCAATGACTAGCGGGCCCAGGTGTTGACGAATCCCACGCGCGCGCGGGCCAGCGGCGGCTGACACGTGGCGATCCAGGGGTGCGGGGTGAAGCAAACAAAACCCCGGGGTTTTTTCCATAAAAGAACAGGGCTGACTGGTGGGTCCACAAGGCCACAGGGGGGACTTGCACGTGATCGACAAAAAGGTGTGGGGGGCTTTTTGCAAAACCGCGAGCCCGAGCCTGAACCTGCTACCTAATCTGAATCCGGAAAACCGACGGCGGCGACGGCTTCGGACGAGGACGACGGCGCACAACCACGGCGAGACAGCCTTCGCCGCAAAACGAAAAAGACAGAGGGGATCTCCAGCTAGAACTTTCGTGCTAAGGGCTTTCGGCGGTGGGGTCTATGGCGCACGCGGAGATGCAGAGGAACGGAGGGAGCTTGGCTCACCGCGATTCGGTCAGGTGAACATGGTGGCGGTCGCTGCCCC
>CAJUXJ010000364.1:0-66441 GCA_910589775.1 Avena eriantha
CCGAGGCGTAGCTTATGTTGATCCCCGGATTCTCGCAGAATTTCTGGAACTCCTCCTTGGATGTGAAGTTCGTTCTATGTCTGTGATGATGCCGTGTGGCACTCCGAAGCGGAAGACGATGACTCGAAGAACTTGACTGCGATGTACCCTGATGGATTGGTCACTGGCATGGCCTCTATCCACTTGGTGAACTTGTCGACTGCGACCAGGAGGTAGACGTAGCCTCCTCGCGAGGACTTGGGGATTTTGCCGACCATGTCGAGTCCCCATTGCGCGAAGGGCCAGGCCAATGGAATTGGCCGGAGCTCTGCGCCAGGTGCGTGCGGCTTGACCGCGAATCGCTGGCACACATTGCATTTCTGGACGATGTCCTTGGCATCGCGCATGGCCGTAGGCCAGTAGAACCCAGCTCGTAGAGCTTGGCCACGAGGGCGCGACTGCCAGCGTGGTGTCCGTAGGTTCCCTCATGGATGTCGCGAGGAGAACACCTATTCCACCGTTGTGCAGACGCATCGCTAGAGTACTCATGTGATGCTGCGCTTGTATAGTTCGCCATTGATAACAGCGAATGCCTTGGATCATCGTGCGATGTGCCGTGCATCAGTCACGATTATCCGGTAGCCTTTTGTTGAGGAGATACCTGATGTACGGCTGAGTCCAGGATGATTCGATCATCATGACGCTCATTTGTCCTTTGAGTCCTGTATCCAGCTCTAGGTCGTCGAGTGCCATTGGCTCATTGGGTGGCGTAGCCCCCAGTCCGTTGCTGCTTGTTTTCTTCTCTGCTACCTTTGGCTTGATGGAGCATTCGCAGATGCGCTCGTGAAATACCCCAGGTGGTATGGGGGCGCAGGTAGATCCTATGTTGGCGAGTGCGTCCGCCTCTTCATTGCTTTCGCGGCCTACGTGTCGCAGCTCGCAGCCGTCGAAGTCCCTTCGAGTGTGTCGTAGAGATCGCGGTAGGCGATCATGTTGTCGTTCAGTGCGTCGAACTCATGCATTGTTTGGTTGACAACCAACTTGGAGTCGCCATATATAATGAGTCTCTTGGTGCCACAGGCTTTTGCCATCCTCATCCCGTGTAGCAGGGCCTCGTATCCAGCTTCGTTGTTGGAGGCGGTAAACTGCATTCGCAGGATGTACTTCAGCTTGTCCCCTTGGGGCGATGTCAGTATGACACCTGCACCTGCTCCGTCCTTCCGCTTGGATCCATCGAAGTGCATTGTCCAGAGGTAGGAATATCTAGTTTTTCGGGGAGCTGGTTTTCCATCCAGTGCACAAGGAAGTCAAGAAGAACTTGCGACTTGATTGCGTCGCGCTTTTCGTATGTAATGTCTCATGGAGACAATTCGATTCCCCAAAGCGCGACTCGTCCCGTGGCATCGGGGTTATTGAGGATATGCCCCAGCGGGGCGTCGTTGACCACCATGATTGGGTGCTCCTGGAAGTAGTAGCGCGCAGTCGCCGGGTGGTCATGAAGACGCCGTACGCCAGCTTCTGGTAGTGCGGGTACCGCTGTTTTGTTGGCGTGAGGACCTCACTGAGGTAGTAGATTGGGCGTTGTACCCGTGGGACCTTGTTTTCCTCGCTCTTTTGACCACAAGTACTGTACTGATCACTTGGTTGGTGGTGGAGATTATACAGCACAGCGGTTCCCCTTTCTCGTGGGGGTCACCAATACTGCGAAGTGGATAGGCAGGCGCTTGAGGTCTTCAAATGCTTCCTGCGCTTTTCGTTGGTCCACTCAAACTTTTCAGCTTTGCGGAGGAGTTGGGTAGAAGGGCAGTGCCTTTTCACCCATCCGACTGATGAATCGACTGAGGGTCCGTATTCGCCCAGCCAGCTGCTGGATGCCCCTATGTTTTTCCGGCTTCTTCCATGGCCGTATGGCTTTTATTTCTTCGGGTTTGCCTTGATTCCTTCCTCGCGGAGATGAGATACCCGAGAGTTGCCCAGATGGTACGCCAAAGGCGCATTTGTTCAGATTGAGCTTGATTCCGGTAGCGGTCAAGGTTGGTGAAGGTTTCGCGTAAATCGTCGATTAGGGAGGCTTCCCTCCTTGGTCTTGATTACTATGTCATCGACATAGACTTGAATGTTGCGACCAAGTTGATCCTTGAGGCAAGCCTGCATGCACCGTTGGTAGGTGGCTCCTTGGTTTTTTAGCCCGAAAGGCATTGTGTTGTAGCAGAATACACCGAAGGGCATTGTAAATGCTGTTTTTTTCTTGATCTTCCTCCTTCATTCGAATCTTATTATAGCCTGAGTAGGCGTCGAGGAAGCAGAGGCACTCGCATCCCGCGGTGGAGTCGATGATCTGGTCGATTCGTGGTAGCGGGAAGTGATCCTTTGGACAGTGCTTATTCAGAGAGGTGAAGTCCACGCACATCCGCAGGATATCCGTGTCTTTTTTTGGTGCTAGCACCGTGTTGGCGAGCCAGTGCTTTCCTTGATCTCACGTATGAATTTGGCGTCAAGGAGTCTGTTGATCTCCATTCCGACTGCCTTTGCTCGTGGCTCAGATAATCGCCGGATTGTTTGCTTGACTGGCCTTGCGTCTGGGTTGACGTTGAGTGCGTGCTCGACGAATTCCTTGGGGAACTCCTGGCATGTCCGCTGGACACCAGGCGAAGATTTCCCAGTGCTCACGGAGGAATTCGACGAGCGCGAGTTCCTATGTGTGACTCAAGTTGTTGGCGATGAGGGCTGTCTTGGCGGATCCGATGGGTGGACCTGCACTTTCTTTGTGTGCACCAATGAGTCGAAAGATAGATCGGGTGAACTTGGCCGGCTTAGGGGAGGAAGACTGTTGTCTGTCGACTCCTTTAGGTCTCGCGAGTTCTTCCTGCATGCGAAGGACTGGGAAATTCTGTTGAATTCCCTGTCACAACTATCGGATCTCTCGAAGCTCTCCCGTTGACTGTGATGACGCCATTGGGACCTCTGGCATTTTCATTTGTAGGTAGGCGCAGTGTGGTACTGCCATGAACCTGGTGAACGCGACACGTCCGAGGATGCAGTGGTACTATGAGGGCCAGTCGACGACCTCAAAGTCGATGTGCTCGCAACGAAAGTTTTTCGGCGTGTCAAAGATGACGTCGAGGTTGATTTTTCCCCGGGGATAAACGCCTTTTCCTGGGACGATGCCGTGGAATGCTGTGTCCGAGGCTTCTAGGCAAGTCAGAGGGATCCTCATTGCTCGCAAGGTACTCGCGAATATAAGGTTGATGCCGCTTCCGCCGTCCATGAAGACGCGGCTCATGTCGAAACCTCCGATTTGCGCCTCGAGTATGAGGGGACAATGGCCTGGACGAGGTACTTGAGGCGGATGATCGCGTTTGTCGAAGGTGATGCAAGACTCGCTTCCGCTGAGGTACTCAGTGGTGGATGGTGGCGAGTTTGTGGCAAGTTGACTTGGCGAGTGATGGCCTTCTGCACCCTGTTTGAGGGGCATCCTTTTTAGATCATCATGGTACCCATGGCTCGTGGGTATGGTTCGCATCCCTGGTGTTGGTCCAGCGCAGCTGCGTTTGGTGGTATTCCAAATGGTGGTGGCGGAGCGCCATGTGCCACGGCGCATGGAGCGGCTCCGTAGCCTTTTTCAACTGCACTGCGATTCATCCGAACCAATCCCTCATGTAGTTTGAGGAACTCACGACAGTCCTTGAGGAGGTGGTTGGACTTCTTCTTTCCATCATGTTTGTTGATGTAGAAGTGCACCGTGCATGGCCCGGACAGTTTGTCTTCAATGGATGTCACGGGTGCCTCATCACGATTGTGGCGTTGCCACACTTGCGTGGTTTTCCCAGAGTCGCGGTATCCACCGCTGCGGGTATCTGTTGTTGCGGTTATCGTCGCGTCTGTCGGCGTAGCCAGCTGCGACCATATTGACGTCATCGCAGTCATCGTAGATGCGCATGCGGCGTTTGCCCCGGCGGTCGCGTCTGCGCTCGAGTTCTGCCTCCTCGTCGGAGTGGACGTGATTTTTCACCGAATCTTCTCCATCGGCCCACCGATTCGCGATTTCCATCAGGTGGTCGATGGTCTTGGGCTTTGAGCGGCCCAGCTCCTCTCTGAGCTCTATGCGGTGGGCGCCGCCGTTGAATGCATCAATCGCGCGATCCTCCGAGATGTTCTCTACGGATTTCTTGATGATGGACCACCTTTGGCTGTAGGAGCGTAGCGATTCGCCTGATCTTTGCTGGCAGCATCTCAGCTCTTCGATTGATGCAGGCCGCTTGTATGTGCCCTTGAAGTTGCGCACCAAGCTGTAAACCAGCTCATTCCAACTGCGAATGGATCCGTGTGGGAGGTTGTTGAGCCATGCTCGAGCGATGCCTTGCAGTTGTAGCTGTAGGCATTGCATGCCCGTGCTTCGACTGCCGCCGTGGAGCCTAACCGAGGAGATGTGGTCCTCCAGCCAGATCTTCGGGTCCTGTAGGCCGTCAAACTTCGGGTTCTCCGACGGGAGTTTAAACCCCTTGGCATTCGCTTTTGCCTGATGGACCTGCTGAAGCATCTGGCGCCACAGAGCTCCACATCTTCCTCCTCCGAGTCAGTCGACCGAGCACGTCGTGCCCTTGATTTGTCGATCTTGCGCTACATGAGGTCATCACGCGCATCATAGTCGTGGTCGTGTCGTTGTGAGGGCGGCGTCGAGAAGGTCGTGACTGTCGTCGCTGGATGAGGGCGAGGAGCAGCGCTTTGCCTTTTTCGGCTCTGGTGTTGGTTCCTTCTCGAGGGCAGCTTCGACTAGTCCAAGCCCGCGATCGTAGATCGGTGCATGGCGGCTCGGGGATCTCCAGCTGGCGGCTGGTTGTTGAGGAGGTACATGGTGGCTGCTGTCACCGCGGCCTGCGGCGTCTTGGGACCACGTTGCCCCGTGTGTCGACTGTCATAGAGCTGAAGTCGAGGACCTTTGCAGCTTCTATGCGTTCTTGCTCGGTGAGATGAGCCATCTGAGATTGCCTCTTGTTTGCGAGGGTACTCGTTGCCCTTTGAGGAGGATCCTCCGTGGGAGGAGAGCCCGGCACGTCGAAGGCTCGACTCGACTGCCACCTTTTTACGCGCCTTGAGTTACGCGATTGTTTGCACTTGGCGCTTGAATTCTTCCTCCAGGAGCCAGTGGTAGCCCATTAGCAGTTCTTGCAGAGATCCGAAGGGTAGAGGGTTTCCTCGTAAGGCCTCGCGGCAGCGAGCCCACTCTTTTTCGTTGAGCCTGATCGCGACGCGCTCGCTGGTTTGCTCGTTTGTTATGGTTGGAGGTTCGATTGCTCCTCCATTGTTGACGGGGGTGCGATTGCCACCGTTGCCGCTGTTGGCCGGGTCGGTTTCGTTGCCACGGTTACCTGTATTGTCGCGGTTGGCGGAGGTGTCACCTGCGTTGATGACGGAGCACATGAAGTGATTGGGGAAGCTGCTGCTCCCGCAGCTCCCAGATCCGGAGCCGTAGGCCCCATCTTCAGTTGCCAAATCACTCAGATCGGATTCGCAAATGCTGTCGCTGACCGTGTTCTTGACTGTTGTCAGGGCGTTGAGCTCACTGAGTGTGTTGATCGATGGAGGGAACCACGATGCTGGGGCAATCGATGGCACCGTCGGCTGGCCGGGCATGCGAAGCGTGCCCATCTGACCAACTTGGAAGCGGAAGTTTCCGATCGCCAGGCTGATTCCATCGCCCACGGACTCGAAGGCCGGGCGAGTGGCTGGCGTGTGGACGGTGAAGTCGAACGCGCCGAAGAGCTGGCGAATCTCCGCTGTTGCGGAGTTATAGATCACGGTTGATGGGGCCGAAGAAGCCACAACATCAGCACTCCCACTTGCCACAGACGGCGCCAATTGACGAGGGTTTAACTCATCAATGCCTATTTTTATGGACTTGGGTTTTGGAGAATGAGGGAGCGCTAGATACATCTATCGGCTAGCAAACAAGCACACAGGGGACTCAAAGATTTACCCAGGTTCAGGCCTCGTAGAAGTCCCTACTCCTACTTGTCTGCTCGTGGAATTATCAAAGGAATCGAGGATTACAATGGTGCGCAGATGCAATCTGGCGAGGGTTGTGGAAACTAGGGTTGCGTGTGTCCTCCTCGTCGCCCCCTCCTAGCCTTTATATAGATAGGCTAGGTCTCGGGTAGCAGGTCGAGTCGGTTACATGTTAGGGTTTTCTCTTTTGAACTTTCTATTTTTAGCTTCTTCTTGTTCTTCAAGCAATCGAGAGTCCGTAGGTTGCTTGAGTTCTTCATTTGGACCTTGGCGACACCGTGGCCTCTACGTATTCAGGCCGTATATACCAAGCTCGAGTACCTGTAGGGTATACCCATGTCACTTACTTCTAGGAGCAGAGATAGCGAGGAAATTAGGAGCCAGTACGGCCCGAATCTACACTGATAATAGCCTTATGGCAAAGGTAGTATCCAGCAACAAAGTTGATACTGAATATATTCACTAGAATACCAGAGACACTCTGGCAAAGATTTTAAATATTGTTAAGGAAACAAAAGCTAGTGTCAATCACATTAGCAGAGAAGAAAACAATGTAGCCCACTTTTGTGCACACAAGGTACAGAGAAACCTCTCTATTGTACCTATCTATACTTGCTTGGCAACATAGCATTCTAGAGATTCCTGCCTATGGCTAGATTTCTTTAGAAACTCAAACTGGCAGGATTTTATAATTCATGATGTAATCTGTTGTTGAGCAATATTAATTTTTGGTGCCTCTGGCACCATCTTTGCTTCAAAAAAGAAAAAAAAAGAGCCAAACACGCTACTATAAGGTCACATTCACTGCTTTGAGTTTTTCATCGGCGCCAACGAAAGGTGCGAGGGATAGAGGATAAGCCCTCCATCGTTTCTCTCCACAAAACAGATTCAATGTCTGGAAATCCAACAGCCACGAGCCCGGGGGCGTCGCTCGCCGAGGCTCCGGCTCCGATGCCCGTGCCCGCCGGCGGCGGCTGCGAGCGCGGCCTGTCCGTGTCGCAGGCCATGTCCAAGGTCATGGAGAAGGGCAAGGTACGTAGGCACGTACATAACAGTAGTACATAGGCGGCGATATCAATGGACGGGTCGTGCCGATGTTTGTACCGTTACCCCAAGCCACGCGTATGTACGTGCATGCAGACGGTGTTCATCCCGTACATCACCGCCGGCGACCCCCGACCTGGCGACGACGGCGGCGGCGCTGAGGCTCCTCGACTCCTTGGGCGCCGACGTCGTCGAGCTCGGCATGCCGTTCTCGGACCCTCTGTCGACGGGGCCGTCATCCAAGCCTCCGCGGCGCGCGCACTCGCCGTGGGCGCCACGTCCGACGCCATTATGGCTATGCTGAAAGAGGTTACGCCGGAGCTGTCCTGCCCAGTGGTGATCTACTCTTACTCCAGCCCCATTACGGAGCAAGGGACGGCGAGCTTTGCCGCCGCGGTCAGGGAAGCCGGCGCCAAAGGTATATTATGTTGCCGATTGCATATCACGGCTAATCAAACCCACACATATTTCAGTAGCTAGAGTTAATTACATTACTCGCGTTCTTAAGTACGCTATCACACTGATGATACTCCATCTGCATTATAAGCTAAACTGGAATTTTTTTCAGCTTCTACTTCTTTTAATGATTATATTATATGCATGCAATATTTCCATCTGCATCTTAATCCTTGTAACCTATGTTCATCTTATCTACGGAAGAGCTACTTCATCCGCACTAATTACATGTGTTCCATCCAGGTCTCATAGTGCCTGATCTTCCTTACGCTGAGACAAGTGCTTTCAGAGATGAAGCCATTAAGAACGATTTAGAGCTGGTAACTGCAAGTCCCTTAGTTCAACCATATGTCCATATTACAACATATAGTACTCCCTCCGTCTCAAAACAGATGTCGAAAATTTGTCTAAATTTAGATGTATCTATATACTAAATATAAATAATAGTATTTTGATACATTCAAATTTAAAAAAGTTTGTGACATATTGAAACGGAGGGAGTACTTAGTATCACCACTCACCACCATGATTTATTGAAGAAAATCAAGTTTAGTAACACCAGAAATTGTTTATTGAAGATTGAATTTATCTTTGCAGGTGCTACTTACAACACCATCTACACCGGCAGAGAGGATGAAGGAGATCACTGAAGCTTCAGGAGGTTTTGTTTACCTTGTAAGTGCCTTCTAATTAAATGGATGCATATATATATATATATATATATATATATATATATATATATATATAATATTCATACACCCACACGTGTTTCACACTATATAGGCTGTATCTACCATACCGGAAGGTATGTACGCGTAGTATGAAGTATATAAGAATATTTGGGCAGTATATATACTACTTTTTTGGTAGTATGTAATTTTTATTCACATATTCCTTTTGTACGTACAAATATGACGGTATTTTACATATATAGTGCAAACTATGGGTGTATTTGCAATTTTTTCACCAAACTTGCTTGGAAGTATCTTAGATATAGTATATGAACATACTCAAACAGATAAAGTATTACAAATACTTCCGTAAGGCAGTATATGAGACGTGGGTGTAGTTACACCCGGGAGTAAGAAGTATTTTTTCTATATATATATATATATATATATATGAACCATATATAATTGGTTATAAACCAGGTATATGACAACTAATATCACAATTAACCATATTATGCAGGTAAGTATCGATGGAGTTACAGGTGCTCGCACAAACGTGAACCCTCGTGTCGAGAGTCTTCTTAAGGAGATTAAGGAGGTTTGCAGAATTTTCCTGTTTGGGCTCCTTTGATTTATAGGATTTCTAAATGATTTGTATAAGATTGAGATCCTATGAAAAATTTCCTACAGAAACCAGTTGGTTCATTGTATCAAATCCCATACGAAATAATTCTATAGAAATCTTTTAGTGTAAAGGATCATAGGAAAAAAGCATGAGGCTGAACCTCATGGAAAATTCGTTCACCATAATAAAAAAGGATCGTTCTTTCCATAGAATTCGACCAGACATGATATTCAAGTCCTATAAACTTTTATATTCCTACACTTTTTCTATCCTAGTATGAATCAAAGGAGACCTTACGTGGTCAGTACGGTTCATGTCCTATAATGCCAATATGGTTCCTATATTGCTTGCAGGTAACGGACAAGGCAGTGGCTGTTGGGTATGGAATATCGACCCCTGACCATGTTAAGCAGGTATAAATAACCTTTCTATTAATGCTAGACAGGAAGATTCACCATAAATTGGTGTTTGATATACTCCGTACCAGTATCAAAAGTTAACACGATAATTAATTAAGTTGTTGTGCATCAAATGCAAACTTGCACAGATTGCAGAGTGGGGTGCAGATGGAGTGATCATTGGCAGTGCGATGGTGAAGCAGTTGGGTGAAGCGGCTACTCCAGAAGAAGGGTTGAAAAGGTTGGAAGTGTACGTCAGGAGTTTGAAGGATGCACTGCCATAATATGTGAATAGATAAGCGCGATTAGTTAACTTGATTGGGAAGTGGTTAAAATATGAGCAGGGCCCATGAAGCTACCGATTACTCCTTCCTATTCCGGAATAAGTGTCACAAATTTGTATAGACGCATGTATCTAAACATCTTTTAATACGTAGATGACAAATTTTCGACATTTTTATATGTCAAAAAATACAATTTATGCGCTTGTCTTAATGATTCGCAGGCGGTAAGCCGCGTTCATGTCCTCAATACAATTAAGAATATTTGTTTCAGGATTCTCACCTCAAAGCGATAATTAATTAATCAAGAATGTGAATAAATGGTGTTTGGTTTGAGGGTCCGGAAGTTGAACTGACTATTGCACTTTTAGAACGTGTATGCTTGATCGGGACAATATTTCCCGGTTTAGGGACTTGGCTAAGCAGAAGTTGTATGAGGGAGATTGAGCCTGAGACTGTATGGGCGTTTTGTTTGGTCTCCCACGGAGTGGTTGTTGTATGAGGTCAACACTTATGTCCACTTTGTTTGGTTGTCTAGAATAGGCTCGGTTGATACAAAGCACCACGTGTGACAGCCCCATACGACCCGATATGGTTACCTCACACCATATGTGGTGAGCTTACCAGCAAATAGTTCAGGGTTTAACGTCTTACATGCGATCACACGATTTAGAACAACATGTTGCACACAATCAGACCAGGCCGATGATAATGAAAGTTTTTTGTCATAATTTTGCCGTGCAGAGCTGCAACTTGTTGAGTTGCAAGGTTTGGAGTTGCAACCTGTTAAGCATCAACCTATGGTCGATCAACCTATTTAGTTGCAAAATGTGGAGTACCTTGTGTTAAGAACTCCGAAAAAGATTTTGTGCGCCTCCTCTAGAGTCTTAATCCATTTATGGAGGTTGTATTTGTTACCCGTCATTTGTTCGCTGCAATCCTCCCATGTCTTAGAGATTCCCGATTCCTTGTCATAGTACACCACATACCAGTTGTATTTGTAGCGACATAGAACATGTGCAACATAAGTATCACAAGTAAAGTAGCAAATCAAGTTCATAACACAAGCTAATCAACATAAACAACTTAAGCATGCATGATCATATGGGAAAAATCACCAGTGGTTCAATCTAACAAGCCAGTGTGATCCTACCGATCACACTAACTTCTACGATGTCATCCTACCACCATATTAAAAGGAGTGTAATCCTACCACCACAAGTTCTCCATCATATGAGGGATTAGTATATACCACCTCACAATAAATAAGCCTTTGAATATGTTTTCGTCGAGTCCTAGCTACATCAAAATATACAACCAGCAAGTTCATCTTCATCATGCACGCATGTCACATCCCAAAATTCTCCTAATTTTGGAATGTGAAATAAATAAAATAAATTGGTTGAATTGTTTGACTTTGTTGAGATTTCTCAAAGAAAAGAAACCTTCTTATTTGATTTTCCTTCAAGATTGAATTTAGAAATTTGTATGAGATTGCATAAACATGACTATCCAACTTGATTGTGTTTTACTTAAACCAAATCTCAAAAGATTAATCCAACCATACATGGAAATATTAAAGAGAGGGAATAAAATGACTTTTCCAAATTATGGTGGTGTGATATTCAAATTTTTCCTATTTGACCCTTTAAGTCTCTACTTCAATTTGTGAAACCATTCTAGATGTTTTTCATCACTTGCTTGAAAAGAGAGAAGATAAAATGACATCTTCATTTTCATTGGATGCTAAAAACTATGTTCTTTTATGTTATATGGCTGAACTTGTTGTTTTGGGCATTTGTGGCATTGCGTGTCATGATTGAGTGGTTAAAATAAAACATAAGAAATTATTTAAAAATATTGCATAGTAGCCATATATGGCCAATTGCATAAAACCCTAATTTGTATTCTGTTGGACATGAAAGAGTTTCCTAGTGTCCTAAAATATTCCTATCAATTTTATGAGTCAACGGAATTTGGTTTGGATCAAATTGGATATGTGAATATAATTCTACAAAAGAAATCATAAAAAAGAAAACACAAAATGAATAAAGAAAAAAGAAAGAGAACAACCAGCTGAGCCAGCCAACCAGAGCAGTCTAGCCGGCCCATCACCCACCTACCACCCACCTGGCCCTTCCCTCCTCTCTTCCGCTCGCACCCGCACATCGCTCAGCAGCCCACGATCGGCCTAGCAAACGGCCTAGCTCAAGACCACTGAATGGCAGAAGCAGCCCACCCGGAGTAACCCCTCCGCCCCTTGTTTTTTCCCTTTCCCTACTTTCACTGCCATGTGGGGCCCTCCTCTTCTTATTCCCCACGGTGAAGAGCATGTTCTCCTCACAACTGCGCCCAACCGCCGCGATTTCCATCGATTTCCACTGCAATCTCCCTCCTATGCAAACCATCGTCCCTATTTAAACCCCCGCCTCCGAATCAAATCGTTTTTTTGAAATCGCCAAACCCTAGAGCCTCACGGTGGAGCTCCCAATATCGCCACCACTGACGCCCAAATCGAATCGAAGCACGAGGTTCGATCCCTCCCGTCCCCTATTCTCCATCCTATTCTCTTTCACGACCATCGCCGTTTCGCCCTAACCTTTTTCCCCATTCCCTAGGTCACCAGAGCGCCTAGTACCAGCCACCGGAGCTCTGCAGCTGCCCGGCGCCTCTAGCCGGACTTTTTCACCGTTCCAAGAAGGGGAGATAGAGGAAGAGGACGCCATAGAGTTCACCGTGTCGCACCACGCCTCGTCATCCAGTCCACCATTGAAGAGCATCTCCCACCACCGCCACCCGAGCCCGCTGCCAGCATCCACCACCGCTATTGTTGAACTCACCGGTGAGCACCGCAGGGACGAGCTCCTATCCATCCGATCCATTTCCAATGCCCCGGATTAGATTGAATCAGTGAAGGGGTACCCGCCAGTGAGGTGCTGCCACCTTGCTAGTCACGTCGTCACCCGAGTCAGCGGCCACTCAGTGTGCTGAGCCAATCAGAGCGCACCATGTGTCGCATATGTTGGTTGAGTGTGTAATTCAGTTTTAAAATTGCCAGAAAATGTATTAACTTTGTAAAATTCATATAAAATTGAATATTGATCAGAAAATGCAACTAAGATATCCCTGGATTCACAAAAAATGTGTAGAATTTTATTCTGTAATAACATTTACACTTTGCCCAATGAGTATTTTCTGGATTATTTAAATCTATTTAATGGTAATTAATTCATAGACAAATATCCACAACTCCAAATTTAGCAAATTTGATGTCTATGGATTCAGAAAATTGTAAGCTATGCCACTGTAGCATTATTGCAATTTGTCATAGTACAAAATAATGATATATGATTAAATATCTTAATTTAGTATTTGGCAATAAATTTTATTCTACAAATCATTTTAAGGTGAAACCAGTGGCAAATGAAAGCTATGAACAATATCTATCTAGTAGAATGGTTTATAAAATTTTATAAAACTATATTGTAGGGAAAGTATTCTGATTCCATTAATGCCTATTAAAAGCCTATTTTATTTAATAGAAAAATGTTTATGAGGAGCTTTTAAACTTATTTTGTTTTCTAGCATGCATGCATACTGTTTTGATGTGTTTGTACTGCTATATGATTTATTCCAATTATCCTTTTCCGTGATAGATTGTCTGGAGTGTGATTATTGCGATTGTGACGAGTGTTTGAACAAGAACATCGACTAAAGGCAAGTGTCACTATCATAAATCCGGTTGGAAATATGCCCTAGACACAAATAATAATAATGTCTATTATCATATTTCATAAAATTTATAATTAAGTTTTATATCATGCTATAACTATATTGAGTGGAAACATCAATACACGTGTGATATATAAACAACCAGGGGTTCCCAGTGAAACTCTAGTCACTGGTTCATTGGTCAATATATGATCAAGTTTCCTGATCATGTGGCATTTATGCTAATTGAAAATGGAGTCAACTCATTCTGCGAATGAGATGATGAACCAATACTCAACCTAAACATCGTGAACCGGTCATATCACGAAGTTCAAGTTACGATGATTAGAAATGGATCATCGTAGACTATTCCTTAGACCATGAGGCTATATCAATCACTGTCTCCCGAGAGTGCTTAGGTAGCATCAAGTGCCACTTGGTAATACAGTGGTTATAAAGGTGTGTTCAGGTACTCGGAGTAAACCGTAGAGGCAATATATATCAAGAGCGGGATTTGTCCGTCCACGTGATGGAAAAATACTTAAGGGTCCACTTGGAGAAGTTATATCCAATAGCGGTGCAGAGTGTGATTTGATCACAGGGATATCACTTGTTGGAACGAGTCAAGTAGCATTGTTCGGTAATGAGATTGAACACGACATCGTGATGTCATTGATCAGATCTTGGGAAATGCAAGTATCGAGAGTCAAAGGGAATAAGACACGACCATCCCGGTTCAAACGACGAAAGATATTCGTGGAACGCCCCGGGGTCATATGGCCATCTAGGTCCCTCTGTTGATCATTGGTCCAGGAGTGTCCCAACCATGTATGGAGTGTTCCCGAACCGTAGGGTATCACGCTTAAGGGTTTGATGATGCTTAGAGAGTGTTTATAGGATCGGAAGAATCGCCGAAGAATAGTAGAGAGAAAACCAGAAGGGTTTCGGTATGTCCGGAGGATATACGGAGTGGAGGTGGAAGGTGTTCCATAGCCACGAAGATTGAATAATATGTGAATGAATGTTAAATATTGATTTAATAATTTATTCATAATTATTTAATAAAGAGAAAATATATTTAAAAGGTCAAAAGGCTTAATGGGCCAATTCACGGAGGGGAAAGGGCCCAAGAGGGGGTCGTACCCCTAGGAGGGGCCAAGGGGCTTGGCTGGCGGCCCTAATGGGCCTTCCCCATGTGGGGCCCATGGTGGGGGCTGGCCGGCGGCGCCTTCCCCCACCTCCTCCTCCTTTAGTCCCACCCCGAGATTTTGAGGGAGGTAATACCTCCCCTTCCCCTATATATAGTGGGGGTATTTGGCCAGATAAATACGCACAATATTCAATAAAGGTCTTCTCAATTTTGGGAAGACCTCCAATTGATATTCTCTCGCTCTCTCATGACCGTGGTCCCAAGTTCAGACTGCGCGAACAAGAGATATCTTCACCGTGGAGCGCCGTCACGCTGCGGGATTCGGATCCAGGAGCTCTACCTCCGCAACTACTGCTGGATCAGAGAAGTGGGAGTCATCTTCAGGCACCGGACATGTGTAACTCCCCGCGAGGTGTCACACTTGAGGCACTCAAGTCGTTGGAGCCACAGGAGCGCAAGGACTTTATCACGACCTTGAGGTCGGCTTCAGCTCGTCTACATCAACCATGCTCTCCTGAGCGTTGACAACGCTTTTCGGTCTTCAAGGATAAGTTCGCGAAAAGCCCCTCCCGTTACTGTATTACTAATAGATCGGTCCCGGCAGCATCAGGGGTTCAGGTGCGTAGGGTAAAAATTATTATTTTCATACGCGGAACCCCTACAGTGGTATGAGAGATAGATCTATGCGTAGTAATGCTAGTACGGGTAGAACACACGAGATGTAGCGTGTGTGCGTTGATCTTTTAGTTGTTACCCTCCCACGTGTACTTGTGTATACCACAGTAATGTTTGATGAAGCGGCCCCCAACCGACTTTACACGTTCATTCGTGAGACTGGTCCATGCTTGACATATAGCTTGTACCGTATAAAAGTGGCTTAGGGAGTGTCCGTCTCTCTCGCATTAGTTGGTATATCATTTGCAATGGAGTACCCCGAAAGGAGTGTAGTAGAGACAACTACTTGATCAGCGTTGTGCTGAAAATTTGTAGGTAAGAACGGTTCTTGTGCGAAAGCCCATTCAGCCACGTAAAACATGCAAAAATAAAGTAGAGACGTCTAACTTTGTTTTGCAGGGAGTGTTTCTTTGTGATATGGTTGTGGCAAAGGTAAAGTGATTACCTTATGTTACGTAGTAGTAGATAGTCACGGAGGTGACGTACTACCACGTCGGAAAGACAACGGTACCCTGGTGTCTACGGCGCCGGAACCCTGGCGCCGGAATCCGGTGACGATGGATGGAGATCATGACGTGAAGGACCATATCACATCGCATTTAAATTCAATGTTATTGTTTGTATATCTTATTGTGTGCTAGTATTAGATACTCTACGGTATCCTAACAAGATGATCCTTGTTAAAATTATCAATAATTGTTCCCCCTTAGTGTGCACCACCAAGAAAGTTTTTCGGTATGAGGTGACCGAGGGTGACTAGGTGTCAGACATATCTATGTTCGCATAGAGTGGGTGTAAGCCATGTTGCACATCGAATACACTAAGGTTGAGTTGGCGAGCCTAGCACATTACAGAGACGTGGCCTCGGAACGCGGATGGTCGAAAGATCGAGCACGAGTCGCATGAATGATGTGAGTGATGTTTAGCGTCCACCCTTGAACCCACATTGATGGCCGTGATGATCGGGAGAGATGTGGCTGAAAGGGGTCGTGTTATCACTAGGAACCCTTCTGGGGATAGGTGTTTCTGAGTAGAGTTATTATTAACTCATTTAATTATAAACTTAGTCTAAATTCCTTTTGCAATTATAAATGTAGAGATGGCTCACCGTGAAGCTTACTTTGTCATTCATGAATGGGTAATGGGTGAGAAACTTAGACTTGATGGATCCAACTTCCCTAGTTGGCTTGTGCGCCTGAATGATCTCCTTACTAGGAATCATGTGGTAGAATACATATGTCGCACAATGGATTTGACTGAGCCAGACCACTATGAGACCCCACAAGAGCTAGCAGACCGCTACTACCATCAATAGATGTCCACCTACATTCAGATAATAATGCGTTATGGGATTGTGGATGAACTCCATCCGCTCATGGGTGATCTTGATCCATATTCGATGGTGGATTAGCTGAGAGTAGAGTTCATAAGCCATGTGCGCATGTGGAAGCACGAGCTGCTTGGAGAGTTCCTTTCCATACAGATGGAGGAGCACACATGTCTGAAGGGTCACTTGGAGCGCATGCTTGATGCACACATGAGACTGGTTCACTTCATGGACTACTGGATAGATGATCCGTTTGCGATAGGCGTGCTGCTTCGATCGTTGCCTCCCAGCTACAAAGGACATGTCTGCAGTAGCATCATGAGTGGTGATACGGAAACATTGGATTTCCAAGAGTTCATATCATGCTTCAGGAACGTAAAGGTTGAACCAATCACCGGTGAGGTCATCGATGACAAAGGTATATATTTGATATACAATTTTATAAATGTTATAATCTTGCAAACACATTTGTAGTGTTAATTATATTTGATACTTGTTCCATTTTACTAAAAACAGGTCCTTCTGCATGAGAGGTGCCTGCTGGAGAGGAGGTGACATGACGTGTTGATGGCGAGCATGATGGTGATGGCCAACGACACTCTCCCTCAATATTTATCATTTAGTTTATGTTTTAAGATGATTATTGTAATCAAAAGATTGTGAACTTCTTTAGTGTGTCTTACACTTTGTGAGACGGTTATTCATATCAGTTTGTAACAAATAGTTGTTCCACTTTTATGAATGATTTATAGTTGTGTTCATATCTTGTTTGATTATATATGAATTATCCTTGTTGTTTGAAACTAATTGATAATACATGAACATTTGTAAAATATTGAAATGCCTTAAAATATCTAACTTTAATGATATTCATTAATGAATGAAACCATTGTTTAAATTCAAAGTTATATTGATAATATGTGAAAGACATTTGATTTCTTATCACATATAAATCATGCCTAATTTCGGCAAAATAACTTGAACACCGTGTATTACTTGAATACAAAGTGTTTAATGAATTGTTGAAATTAAATACATATTCGATGTATTGTGTTTTGACAAATGGTAATTATCATTATATGATTGTTTAAATGTGTAAAGAAGTTTACCAAAGGAAACATGAGTATGAAACTATTTGATATGATCAAATTATTTCATCAAACAAAGGGTACTAAAAGATAAAGGAGAATCTAATTACTACGATTTAATCAATAGTAATGGAATTCAACTTTATAAGAATGGCATAAAAGAAATTGTGGAATGCAAAGTGTTTTGAAATGTCAAAATGCAAAGCATCACAATGTGATATTAGATATCAAAATGGGTGAATAGATCGCGCCAAAATAAATCGTTGTAGTATATATGTAGAGACCATTAGTTAGATATAGTTAGCACTCAATTAGAAAATATAGTGAACCATCTGGATTCGTGAAAGAGGCTCCATATCTAGTATGAATCGTCGTGAAAGTTTTGGGGTTATTCGATATAACCAAAACAATAACGAATAACTCCTTGTAGAGTATTCATTGGAAACTTTGAATACGAAATCCATAGCTGAAACCAAAAGAGAAGCAAAATTCGTATTGCTTGGATTTTGATACATTTTTTAGAAAGTTCGCATTCAGTGATATTTCTCAATTATGAATCAAATGGAAGATAGTGAAAAACATGATGAGGATTCAAATCCCTGCATCAGAGTGTTGAGAAGCGCAACGGACAATGTTCCTGAACGATTCTCTTCACAAAGGAAAGAATCAATGATAATGATCATTGTGTTTTCCCCACAAGTGTTTTCACTACATAAAGTAGGATTCAAAATATAAACCATATCTTGTATGGAGACATTTGTGAATCATTTGTCATGATTCTTGTAATATTACATACCTACGAACTACTAAGGAAATAATGGTAAGCTAAAGTTATGAGAAATCCCATAGCCAAATTCACTTGAGATTAGAAAGCAATTCGTCGCTGAATCTCACAAGTAAAAGGGGTTACCTAGAATTTTCCCAAATGACTGCAAAGCCATAGTGGAAAAATGGGGTGAATGACAAAAGCACAATTTATCAAGTATTGGACGAATTCAAATGAATTTGATTCAAGTGTGCTAGAGGACTAGTGGATTTAAAACTAGTAAAAGTACTAGTGTCTCATAGTAAATCTCTCACTTTGATATTTGTTCAAAGGATTTTGAAATTGTTCAAAATAACGAGTAGATATGCAATTTGCATGAATTTGAGTGGGAGCTATGAAAGTCTTCCTAAAAAAATATGTGAATGACATATTTTTTAGTGGGAGCAGTATAAGTCTCAAATTCAAATATGTAGGAACATAGTTTGAGTAAGAGTAGTGACTCATACCCAAATATGTTAGAAACATATTTTGAGTGGGAGCTTATAGAGTGATTCTTAAGTGTGTTAAGAATAAAAGCGAAGTACCAATAAATAATGATTTATAAGGTGTAGAAGTTGATAATAAGTATATTATGATATTATTTAGTGTTCCTTAAGGGATTCTGAAAAGGGTTTGAGAATATAAGTTAATTAAGGAACTGGTCCTTAATAACTCAAATTAGGAATAGTATTAAGTTTAACATCAATGGTTGAAAGAAAGAAAATGATGATCATCATCCACTATGTTGAGACATAGGTTCTATATTAGAAAACCATGATGATAACTTAACCTAATATATGATCCAATAAGGAATGTTTAAAAGTGATTAAGTTTGAATCACAGAACATTAAGCTAAGTTTATCCGCAGTGTCTAATAGAGAATTGTAGACATGTTTTCCAAATCCATGAAGGATGACATATCTTAAAACATAAAGGGTTATGTTATAAGAGAATATGTTGGAAACTCCTATAAATACCGATTAAAGTCAAGTAAGAAGCGAGGTGAACAAAACATCGAAAGTTGCACAGAGTGCACTAGTGTTTCGATGAATACATTTATAATAATAGATAGGGGTACCATCTAAAGTGTTGTATAATGTTATGGCGGGGCTAGTTCGCTTTTAACGTAGAATGATGTGTCCTAGGGCACAATGCCCATGAGAAAGCCCTCGAGGTTGATCTAAAGTCACTGTAGGCTCTTGGAATCAGGCCTCGTTCTGCTGCCATAGCGACGATGCATACACATAGATGTTATCATGTGATGATAAAGTATTAATGTCAATCAAGGTGACATTAGTAAGTTGTAAAGGATATGGGACTGTAAAGTACAGACCCAAGATCCAACCTCTTCCATGAGAAAGCATGTTCAGGGTACCGGATATGGAACCAATGATTAAGAACAAATGCAGCTAGTTTATTTGTACTCTAGTGCAAGTGGGAGAGTGTTGGAAATATGCCCTAGAGACAAATAGTAATAAGTTCTATTATCATATTTCATAAAGTTTATGATTAATTTTTATATCATGCTATAACTGTATTGAGTGGAAACATCAATACACGTGTGATATATAAACAACCATGGGTTCCTAGTGAAACACTAGTCACTGGTTCATTGGTGAAAAGATGATCAAGTTTCCTGATCATGTGGAATTTATGCCAGTTGGAAATGGACTCAACTCATTCTGAGAATGAGATGATGAACCAATACCAATCCTAAACATCGTGACCCGATCATGTCACAAAGTTCAAGTTATGATGATTAGAAATGGATCCTCGTAGACTATTCCTTAGACCGTGAGGCTATATCAATCACTGTGTCCCGAGAGTGCTTAGATAGCATCAAGCGCCACTTGGTAATACAGTGGTTATAAAGGTGTGTTCAGGTACTCGGAGGAAACCGTAGAGGCAATATATGTCAAGAGCGGGATTTGTCCATCCACATGACGGAAAGATACTTAAGGGCCCACTCGGAGAAGTTATATCCAATAGCTGCGCAGCGTGTGATTTGATCACAGGGATATCACTTGTCGGAAAGAGTCAAGTAGCATTGTTCGGTAACGAGATTGAACACAACATCATGATGTCATTGATCAGATCTTGGGCAATCCAAGTATCGAGAGACAAGGGGAATAAGACACGACCGTCCCGGTTCAAACGAAGAAATATCTTCATGGAACGCACAGGGGTCACATGGCCATCCAGGTCCCTCTGTTGATCATTGGTCCGGGAGTGTCCCGACCATGTCTAGAGTGTTCCCGAACCGTAGGGTATCACGCTTAAGGGTTTTATGATGCTTAGAGAGTGTTTATAGGATCGGAAGAATCGTCGAAGAATAGTAGAGAGAAAATCGGAAGGGTTTCGGTAAGTCCGGAGGATGTCCGGAGTGGAGGTGGAAGGTGTTCCATATCCATAGAGATTGAATAATATGTGAATGAATGTTAAATATCAATTTAATCATTTATTCATAATTATTTAATAAAGAGAAAATCAATTTAAAAGGTCAAAAGGCTTAATGGGCCAATCCGCGGAGGGGAAAGGGCCCAAGAGGGGGCCGCAGCCCTAGGAGGGGCCAAGGGGGTTGGCCAGTGGCCCTAATGGGCTTTCCCCACGTGGGGCCCATGGTGGGGGTTGGCCTGCGGCGGCTTCCCCCACCTCCTCCTCCTTTAGTCCCACCCCGGGACTTTGAGGGAGGTAGTACCTCCCCTTTCCCTATATATAGTGGGGGTATTTGGCCAGATAAATATACACAATATTCAATAAAGGTCTTCTCAATTTTGGGAAGACCTCCAATTTATATTCTCTCTCTCTCTCGTGACCGTGGTCACAAGTTCGGACTGCGCGAACGGGAGATATCTTCACCACGCAGCGCCGTCGCGCTGCGCGATTCAGATCCAGGAGCTCTACTTCCACAACTGCTGCTAGATCAGGGAAGCGGGATTCATCGTCAGGCACCAGACGTGTGTAACTCCCCGCGAGGTGTCACACTTGAGGCACTCAAGTCCTTGGAGCCACAGGAGCGCAAGGACTTCATCACGACCTTCAGGTCGGCTTCGGCTCGTCTACATCAACCACGCTCTCCTGAGCGTTGACAACGCTTTCAGTCTTCAAGGGTAAGTTCACGAAAAGCCCCTCCTATTACTGTATTACTAATAGATAGGTCCTGACAGCATTAGGGGTTCAGGGGCGTAGGGTAAAAATTATTGTTTTCATACGTAGAACCCCTACAAATCCCCTATTGTTTTACTATGAATTTAGATTTCAGTAGCTTTGCATGTATTGAAAATGTTTTACTTATATGCTATGCTATGGTGTGAGTACCCAATAGAATTTTCAAAGGTCTCCCAGTTGATTCCTTGATAGCCATCGTATTGTAGAATTGCTTAGCCATGCTATTAGTTACGTGGGTGGGTTTCATGATACATATGTGTATGAGAAAGATTGTGTTTTGCTGAAATGAAAAGCACTTAATCAATCAATCATCTGGGTGGAATGGCATAGATGGTCATGATTATGTTTCCATGTACAACCACATGTCATATGGGCTCTGACTTGACTGAGTAAGTTATGGGATCATGTCCTACCGTGACTAGCAGATGTAGGTGTGTATAGGATGGTACAGTCCGGGGCTAGGCTCATGATTATGTTTCCTCAAGGACTCATCCTGGTCTTCTCTCAAAAGGGGTTGATTGGGTCTTGTGGGTAAAGTGTACTAGCCTCTGCATTTGGTTTAAGAACTAAGTACTTAGCCATGTCCCCGTTAATGGACAATTATGAGTAACTTCTCTTGACGCAGTTAAAAAGTATCATTCATTCTAATTTCTCTAATAAAACTTGATGGGTGAACATGTGTTTAGGAGCATACTAAGCTAAATTGTCTCGTTTCTACATGGGTTTATGCTGGTATGTCCTTAGAAGAATTGTTTTAGAGAATGAAATGTATTTTAAAAAGTAGGGAAAAGTTATATTGCTTTTATGCCAATGAGCCTGAAATCCACTAGCCAAAGTGTGCATGTATATGATAGGTTGCCAATTGTATCCACATAACAGTGACATCTTGCCAATACAATTAAAATGTATTGACCATTCATGGCTGCAACTTTTTATGTTGCAGGATATTCTGAGGACGAGTAAGGTTATCGTTTAGGTTGCGAATCTCCACTCAATGTGTTTCCTACGGTGTGATGGAGCTTTTATCTATTGTCTATTTTTTGAACTATGTTATTTGAGCTAGCTGTGAGCTATGCAACTTTGTAACATTTATATTCTTGGATCAATCGTTGTAATAATGTGACACATTGATACTCTTTTATTCATCGAAACTGTGTGTGCTAGCTAATAGATCCAAGGGACTAGCATGGTAAACACAGGATCCAATCTATAACGGGTTGGATCGCTTCAACGCACCACCACCAGCTCCATGACCAAGGAGACATCGTTACAGTAGTGTTTGGTCTGGAAGGTCATGAGCCATAGATGTCGGTGGTCCTCCACCATATACACAAAGTCGTTGCCCTAGGCCCTGTTGTCGAAGAGGTGGGTGAGCGCCACCATCAGAGCCTCAGGGCTGAAGCCGATGGCGCTCATGACATTGTCGTAGAGAGATGGATGCACATATGGGGGAAGCAGTGGTGATGGCGACCGACACCACTTTCACGGCCTCGGTCATGCAGGTGATGACGACGATGTCGTCCTCTCCTAGCAGTGACCTCTTTCTATTCTTAGAAGGATTGTAGCCAACAACAACAAAGGCTATAGTACTGTTGCCCGCGGCATTTGCACCAATGTCGGCACCACTACCACTAGCACCTACAGGATGATCGTTCTCACCCTCGTCATCAAGGACCACAGTCTCCAACTCCTGTGTCTGCACTTAGTTAAGGCTATGTGTTCCAAGAGGCTCACTATAACCCATGGCAAACCTGCCAGTGGCAAGGCCAAAGGATAAACTGGTCTGCATCAGCACATAGTTGGCGATTGGCTTGTTTAGGTGCTCGGCATACTTGGGGTGATCTTGAGATAGGGAGTGCAGGGAGGTTAGTGCTAGTTGGAACAAAATGAAGATTAGTGCGTGAACTCAAAACTAGTTCGTACTGAGATATGGCCCATCTGTACTCGTCCTCCAAGATGATGGTGCAACTCTCCTCATCCCAGCCAGCTCTACTAGGGTCTATTAGCTTGGACACATCAATCCACCTAGTCCTCCACTTACGTAGGTGGTTGTACACCTGCTGTGAAGAGACATCAATGCCACAAAACTCAAACACCTTCCTAGCAACAGTTTTCGAGTGCACCTCCTTGAACCCATTTCCTATCCTCAAGCCGAATGGTTCCTACTTCATGGTGTACTTCATCCCCTTATCATTTCATGTGTTGTGTCGAATTTTCTGATGGGTTCGTAGCATGTAAAACAAAAAAATTCTACCGCAAGAACGAACAAAACCCAGATCTAATCTAGATAAAAGCCAAGATCTAATCTATTAGACATGAGCAACGAGATAGATAGGAACTAACCCTCGTAGATCCGAAAGCGTTAACGAGATTAGATCTCGTGGTTGATGTGGTCGATCACTTGCCGATCTCAAGATCGTGTGGACGATCCTTCCGGCGTCTCGTTCCGGCAGCGCTTCCGCCGTCGGTCAAGTAGACGATCCTTCCGGCGCCGCGTTTCAGCAGCGCTTCCGCAGTCGGTCACACGTGTAGAGTCGAAGTAGACCTTCCTCTCCCCGTTCCAGCGAGCAGCAGAGGTAGTAGATCTTCTCCACGGAATCCCAGCAGCACGACGGCGTGGTGGTGGTGGTGGAGTAGAGAATTATGCAGGGCTTCGCCTATGCCTGTGCAGAAGAAAGGTGGAGGAGAAAGGCGGCAGAGATTGGGAGTTATCAGAGCTAGGGAGGAGGGGGCGTCCCTGCCCTTCTATTTATGGGGGGGAGGGCGCCTTGGGGAGGGGGAGTCCTACAAGGACTCCCCTCCTCTAGGCCGGCGGATTGGGGAGTGGGGGGAGGAGTCCTCCTCCCCCACGACTCCTAGTCTTGACCCACCAGGACTCCTTGATCGCTATCTTGATTTTCAAGCAAACTCCAAGATATATTCTAGAACCTTCCAGAACATTCCGAAACCTTCTAGAATCCTCATACAAACACTCCGGAACATTTCCTAACTCAAAAAATGATTCCCTATATATGAATCTTATTCTCCGGACCATTCCGGATCTCCTCGTGATGTCCCGAATCCAATCCGAGACTCCGAACAACATTCGGTCTCCAACGCATATTCCATATCTACTTAAAACAACTTCGAACCTTAAGTGTGTCACCCTACGGTTCGTGAATATGTAGACATGATAGAGACACATCTCCAATCAATAACCATCAGCGGGACCTTGAGATCCATAATGGCTCCCACGTACTCAACGATGAATTTGCGATCGATTGAACCACTAACATACGAAACTAATTCCCTTTGTCTCGCGATACTATACTTATCCGAGGTTTGATCGTCGGTATCTCCATACCTAGTTCTACCTCGTTACTGATAAGTACTCTTTACTCGTTCCGTGATATGTCATCCCTTGTGACCTAGTCACTTGCTTGCAAGCTAACTAGATGACATTCCACCGAGAGGGCCCAGAGCATATCTATCCGTCATATGGATGGACAAATCCCAATCTTGGTTCATGCGCTTCAACACATACTTTCAGAATACCCAATGACACTTTTATAACCACCCAGTTACGAAGCGGCGTTTGATGTCATCAAAGTATCCATCCGGTGATGGTGATTAACATAACCTCATGGTCGAAGGAATAGGTTACTATGTATTTGAAATCTTACAGCAATACGAACTTAATGACTTGATCTTATGCTACGCTTACTATGGGTGTGTGTCCATCACATCATTCTCCTAATGATATAACCTTGTTATTAATCACATCCAATGTCCATGATCAGGAAACCATGATCATCAATTAATCAACAAGCTAGTTCAACAAGAGGCTTACTAGGGACTCTTATATGTTTACAAAACACACATGTATTAGTGTTTCCTAATAATACAATTATAGCATGGGATGTAAACATTCATCATAAACACAAAGATATAATAATAATCACTTTTATTATTGCCTCTTGGGCATATCTCCAACAGTCTCCCACTTGCACTAGAGTCAATAATCTAGATTACATGGTAATATACCGAACACCCATGGCGTTCTGGTGTTGGTCATGCTTTGCCCTAGGGAGAGGTTTAGTCAATGGATCCGCCACATTCAGATCAGTGTGTACTTTGCAAATCTTTATGTCACCATCTCGGACATACTCGCGAATAGCGTGGAAACGTAGCTTGATGTGCTTCAGCTTGCTATGTGACCTTGGCTCCTGCGCATTAGCTATGGCACCTGTGTTGTCACAGTAGATGGCCATCGGGTCCAACGCACTGGGAACCACGCCGAGTTCAGTAATGAATTCCTTCATCCAAACGGATTCTTGTGCAGCCTCTGAAGCAGCTATGTATTCCGATTCAATTGAAGATTTCGCCACAACGCTTTGCTTTGCACTCCTCCAGCTCACTGCAGCACCATTCAAAATAAATACGTATCCCGACTGTGACTTTGAGTCATCCGGATCGGTGTTCCAACTAGCATCGGTGTAACCATTTACAACAAGCTGTTCATCACCTCCATAAGAAAGAACTATATCCTTATTCCTATTTAGGTACTTTAGGATATTCTCGACCGCTGTCCAGTGCTCCATTCCAGGATCACTTTGATATATGCTAGTCAAACTAACAGCATGTGCTATATCCGGTCTTGTACACAGCATAGCATACATGATAGAACCTATGGCCGAGGCATAGGGAATATTATTCATTTTCTCTCTATCTTCTGCCGTAGCTGGACTTTGAGTTTTACTCAAGGTCTTACCTGACAACATGGGCACGAACCCTTTCTTGCTATCTTCCATTCTAAACTTCTTTAGAACTTTGTCTAAGTATGTACTTTGTGAAAGCGCTATTAGTCGTCTTGATCTATCTCTATAAATCTTGATGCCTAGAATATATGCCGCTTCGCCAAGATCCTTCATTGAAAAACTATTATTCAAATAGGTTTTGACGCTATTAAGAAGTTCTATATCATTCCCAATCAACAATATGTCATCTACATATAGTACTAGGAATGCTACAGAGCTCCCACTCACTTTCTTGTAAATACAAGCTTCTCCATAAGTTTGTATAAATCCAAAGTTTTTGATTACTTTATCAAAACGTTGATTCCAACTCCGGGATGCTTGCTTCAGTCCATAAATGGAGCGCTGAAGTTTGCATACCTTGTTAGCATCTTTAGGATCGACAAAACCCTTGGGTTGTACCATATACAACTCTTCCTCAATGTCACCATTAAGGAACGCCGTTTTGACATCCATCTGCCAAATCTCATAATCGAAATATGCAGCAATTGCTAAAAAAATCCTCACAGACTTTAGCTTCGCTACAGGTGAGAAAGTCTCATCATAGTCAACTCCTTGAATTTTTCGGAACCCTTTCGCGACAAGTCGAGCTTTATAGACGGTAACATTACCATCAGCATCTGTTTTTCTCTTGAAAATCCATTTGTTCTCGACAGCCTTACGGCCATCCGGTAAGTCCACCAAAGTCCACACTTGTAATAGTTGATCAGTTTATGTCATTTTTCAATAACATGCCTTTTGGCGAGTGTATCTGCTGATACTTTTGCTAATCTTGAATGCACTCCAATCTTTTGTATGTGTGTTGATTTGGTATTCTTATTGCTTCTTGCTTGGTTTGTGGTAGGGCACATCAAGTGATCCTTTGAGGGAACCTCAGGATTCGCCGCCCCTTGATGATACTTTGGCACCGCCACGCTCGAGGGTGGATGAGCTGTCTCTGCTCTCGCGACTGTGTGATCGCGTGACGCAGTTGGAGCGTGAATTCCCCGTGCTCCGCGGTAACATGGATGTATGGAAGTCAAAGGCAGAGAAGGCCACCTCCCGAGAACAGTATCTGTTGGGGGAGATGACGCAGCTGGGCGACCAATTTAAGTGTTAGTTTGTGTACTCTTATATCTTCCTTGTAGTCACTCGGAATGGTGTGTTATCCTCACACTTCCATTGTTGTTTTGTATAGTTGTCAGCGCTCTCCATCCGTAGGATGAGAAGGATAGGGTTGCCATTCGCATGCATGATCTGACTCAAGAGTAACTTTAGGAGAGTGGATACTTCTGGGTGGATCATGATCGTGCGATCACGTTGGCGACCCTGCAGGATCATGCGTCGCTAGTGCTGCACTTTCTGAAGAAGTCACAGTCATGCTTGAAGAACATTTATCGGACGATGTTTCCGCTGGATGTTGCTCCATCGAGCCTACTGGCCCTCCTTGCCAAGTTCCAAGACCTAGCTGCGGTTCGCGAGTGTGTAAGGCAACAGTTGGTGGCTGGTGCCAAGGCCGCTCTGTCGCTGGTGCGACTGCATAGGCCTGATGTAGACGTTCTGGCAGTTGTGGCTGGTCCACCTGCGCCACCAACGGGTTCTGCTTGGAATATGGTGCCTCACTATCAGGCGGTGGATCGCCCAGCGAAGGAGATCATCGACTTCTTCGAGGAGCAAACCAACGTTCTCTTGTTGCAATAGTAGTTTAATTTGTATCCTGCACATAAGTGTACCAGTGTTGTAAAGTTCGTATGTAATGATGTGCATAATTGATTGTTGATGATGTATAAAGAGATTGTTAGCGTGTATGTTTTGTGAGTGCGTTGCACTATGCGACTCCTTTTCGTTAGCCTGGCCATGCTCTTATCTCAGTCCCTTGTCAACCTATAAGGGGCGTTGCAACTGGGTTGATGTGTGTCAAGGGTTTCGATTGATGTGCCAGCTACTCAGGATATCGTGTTTTAGTTCGTAGAACAGATGTGTATAGGGTGGCGCAGCCCCCGAGTGGATAAGTTGCGAAAAATAAAGGAGAACACAGAGTTATGGGGTACTTAGCTTTATTTATTCGTGAGATGGTACGAAGTACAATGTGTGGCTAAGTAGCCTTGGCTGAGTGGCCTTATTTGCAATGTAAAAGTAAAAAACCACTAAGGGTAGAAGCATCGCAGCTGCGCGACATTCCAGGGGACGGAGTATGCGACTCTAGTCTTTAAACCTTGAGGGCAATAGGCGCCACCTGGGATTACTTCTGTAATCACGTATGGTCCCTCCCAGGGAGACTCGAGCTTGAGATGTCCTTGCTGCTTCAGTCGCAGGACCAGGTCGCCTTCGACGAAGTATCTGGGGCGTAGCCTCCTACTGTGGTAGTTGCGCAGGTTCTGCTGGTAGATCGTTGATCTTTCTGTGGCGATTGTTCTTGCCTCGTCAAGGAGGTCGATGGAGTCTTTGACTGCCAGGGTTGACTCATGCTCGCTGTAAGCAACCACGCACGGCGCTTTGTACCGTACCTCAGCGGGTAGCACTGCTTCAGCCCCTGCACCATAAAGAACGGGGTGTAGCCTGTAGCACTGTTTGGAGTTGTGTGTAGGCTCCACAGTACTGATTGTAGTTCGTCTGGCCAGCAACTCGCGGCTTGTTCGAGTGGCCGGAGGAGTCGCTTCTTGATGCCGCCGCAGACGAGCCTGTTTGCCTTTTCGACCCGACCGTTGGTCTATGGATGCGCTGTTGGAGATATGCCCAAGAGGCAATAATAAGAGTGATTATTATTATATCTTTGTGTTTATGATGAATGTTTACATCACATGCTGTAATTGTATTATTAGGAAACACTAATACTTGTGTGTTTTGTAAACATAAGAGAGTCCCTAGTAAGCCTCTTGTTAAACTAGCTTGTTGATTAATTGATGATCATGGTTTCCTGATCATGGACATTAGGATGTGATTAATAACAAGGTTATATCATTAGGAGAATGATGTGATGGACACACACCCATAGTAAGCGTAGCATAAGATCAAGTCATTAAGTTCGTATTGCTGTAAGCTTTCAAATACATAGTAACCTATTCCTTCGACCATGAGGTTATGTTAATCACCATCACGGGATGGATACTTTGATGACATCAAACGCCGCTTCGTAACTGGGTGGTTATAAAAATGTCATTGGGTATTCTGAAAGTATGTGTTGAAGCGCATGAACCAAGATTGGGATTTGTCCATCCATATGACGGATAGATATGCTCTGGGCCCTCTCGGTGGAATGTCATCTAGTTAGCTTGCAAGCATGTGACTGGGTCACAAGAGATGACATATCATGGAACGAGTAAAGAGTACTTATCAGTAACGAGGAAGAACTAGGTATGGAGAGACCGACGATCAAACCTCGGATAAGTATAGTGTCGCGAGACAAAGGGAATTAGTTTCATATGTAAGTGGTTCAATCGATCGCGAAGTCATCGTTGAGTATGTGGGAGCCATTATGGATCTCCAGGTCCCGCAGATGGTTATTGATAGGAGACGTCTCTCTATCATGTCTGCATATTCACGATCCCCGAGCCGCCATGCACCGATCTACGATCGCGGGCTTAGGACTAGTCGAAGCTGCCCTCGAGAAGGAACCAACACCAGAGCCGAAAAAAGGCAAAGCGCTGCTCCTCGCCCTCATCCAGCGACGACAGTCACGACCTTTCTCGACGCCGCCCTCACAACGACACGACCACGACTATGATGCGCGTGATGACCTCATGTAGCGCAAGATCGACAAATCAAGGGCACGACGTGCTCGGTCGACTGACTCGGAGGAGGAAGATGTGGAGCTCTATGGCGCCAGATGCTTCAGCAGGTCCATCAGGCAAAAGCGAATGCCCAAGGGGTTTAAACTCCCGTCGGAGAACCCGAAGTTTGACGGCCTACAGGACCCGAAGATCTGGCTGGAGGACCACATCTCCTCGGTTAGGCTCCACGGCGGCAGTCGAAGCACGGGCATGCAATGCCTACAGCTACAGCTGCAAGGCATCACTCGAGCATGGCTCAACAACCTCCCACATGGATCCATTCGCAGCTGGAATGAGCTGGTTTACAGCTTGGTGCGCAACTTCAAGGGCACATACAAGCGGCCTGCATCAATCGAAGAGCTGAGATGCTGCCAGCAAAGATTAGGCGAATCGCTGCGCTCCTACATCCAAAGGTGGTCCATCATCAAGAAATCCGTAGAGAACATCTCGGAGGATCGCGCGATTGATGCATTCAACGGCGGCGCCCACCGCATAGAGCTCAGAGAGGAGCTGGGCCGCTCAAAGCCCAAGACCATCGACCACCTGATGGAAATCGCGAATCGGTGGGCCGATGGAGAAGATTCGGTGAAAAATCACGTCCACTCCGACGAGGAGGCAGAACTCGAGCGCAGACGCGACCGCCGGGGCAAACGCCGCATGCGCATCTATGATGACCGCGATGACGTCAATATGGTCGCAGCTGGCTACGCCGACAGACGCGACGATAACCGCAACAACAGATACCGCAGCGGTGGATACCGCGACTCTGGGAAAACCACGCAAGTGTGGCAACGCCGCAATCGTGATGAGGCACCCGTGACATCCATTGAAGACAAACTGTCCGGGCCATGCACGGTGCACTTCTACATCAACAAACATGATGGAAAGAAGAAGTCCAACCACCTCCTCAAGGACTGCCGTGAGTTCCTCAAACTACATGAGGGATTGGTTCGGATGAATCGCAGTGCAGTTGAAAAAGGCTACGGAGCCGCTCCATGCGCCGTGGCACATGGCGCTCCGCCACCACCATTTGGAATACCACCAAACGCAGCTGCGCTGGACCAACACCAGGGATGCGAACCATACCCACGAGCCATGGGTACCATGATGATCTAAAAAGGATGCCCCTCAAACAGGGTGCAGAAGGCCATCACTCGCCAAGTCAACTTGGCCACAAACTCGCCACCATCCACCACTGAGTACCTCAGCGGAAGCGAGTCTTGCATCACCTTCGACAAGTTGGCATGTCGCTAGGTACTCAGTGGTGGATGGTGGCGAGTTTGTGGCCAAGTTGACTTGGCGAGTGATGGCCTTCTGCACCCTGTTTGAGGGGCATCCTTTTTAGATCATCATGGTACCCATGGCTCGTGGGTATGGTTCGCATCCCTGGTGTTGGTCCAGCGCAGCTGCGTTTGGTGGTATTCCAAATGGTGGTGGCGGAGCGCCATGTGCCACGGCGCATGGAGCGGCTCCGTAGCCTTTTTCAACTGCACTGCGATTCATCCGAACCAATCCCTCATGTAGTTTGAGGAACTCACGGCAGTCCTTGAGGAGGTGGTTGGACTTCTTCTTTCCATCATGTTTGTTGATGTAGAAGTGCACCGTGCATGGCCCGGACAGTTTGTCTTCAATGGATGTCACGGGTGCCTCATCACGATTGCGGCGTTGCCACACTTGCGTGGTTTTCCCAGAGTCGCGGTATCCACCGCTGCGGTATCTGTTGTTGCGGTTATCGTCGCGTCTGTCGGCGTAGCCAGCTGCGACCATATTGACGTCATCGCGGTCATCGTAGATGCGCATGCGGCGTTTGCCCCGGCGGTCGCGTCTGCGCTCGAGTTCTGCCTCCTCGTCGGAGTGGACGTGATTTTTCACCGAATCTTCTCCATCGGCCCACCGATTCGCGATTTCCATCAGGTGGTCGATGGTCTTGGGCTTTGAGCGGCCCAGCTCCTCTCTGAGCTCTATGCGGTGGGCGCCGCCGTTGAATGCATCAATCGCGCGATCCTCCGAGATGTTCTCTACGGATTTCTTGATGATGGACCACCTTTGGCTGTAGGAGCGTAGCGATTCGCCTGATCTTTGCTGGCAGCATCTCAGCTCTTCGATTGATGCAGGCCGCTTGTATGTGCCCTTGAAGTTGCGCACCAAGCTGTAAACCAGCTCATTCCAACTGCGAATGGATCCGTGTGGGAGGTTGTTGAGCCATGCTCGAGCGATGCCTTGCAGCTGTAGCTGTAGGCATTGCATGCCCGTGCTTCGACTGCCGCCGTGGAGCCTAACCGAGGAGATGTGGTCCTCCAGCCAGATCTTCGGGTCCTGTAGGCCGTCAAACTTCGGGTTCTCCGACGGGAGTTTAAACCCCTTGGGCATTCGCTTTTGCCTGATGGACCTGCTGAAGCATCTGGCGCCACAGAGCTCCACATCTTCCTCCTCCGAGTCAGTCGACCGAGCACGTCGTGCCCTTGATTTGTCGATCTTGCGCTACATGAGGTCATCACGCGCATCATAGTCGTGGTCGTGTCGTTGTGAGGGCGGCGTCGAGAAAGGTCGTGACTGTCGTCGCTGGATGAGGGCGAGGAGCAGCGCTTTGCCTTTTTTCGGCTCTGGTGTTGGTTCCTTCTCGAGGGCAGCTTCGACTAGTCCCAAGCCCGCGATCGTAGATCGGTGCATGGCGGCTCGGGGATCTCCAGCTGGCGGCTGGTTGTTGAGGAGGTACATGGTGGCTGCTGTCACCGCGGCCTGCGGCGTCTTGGGGACCACGTTGCCCCGTGTGTCGACTGTCATAGAGCTGAAGTCGAGGACCTTTGCAGCTTCTATGCGTTCTTGCTCGGTGAGATGAGCCATCTGAGATTGCCTCTTGTTTGCGAGGTACTCGTTGCCCTTTGAGGAGGATCCTCCGTGGGAGGAGAGCCCGGCACGTCGAAGGCTCGACTCGACTGCCACCTTTTTACGCGCCTCGAGTTACGCGATTGTTTGCACTTGGCGCTTGAATTCTTCCTCCAGGAGCCAGTGGTAGCCCATTAGCAGTTCTTGCAGAGATCCGAAGGGTAGAGGGTTTCCTCGTAAGGCCTCGCGGCAGCGAGCCCACTCTTTTTCGTTGAGCCTGATCGCGACGCGCTCGCTGGTTTGCTCGTTTGTTATGGTTGGAGGTTCGATTGCTCCTCCATTGTTGACGGGGGTGCGATTGCCACCGTTGCCGCTGTTGGCCGGGTCGGTTTCGTTGCCACGGTTACCCGTATTGTCGCGGTTGGCGGAGGTGTCACCTGCGTTGATGACGGAGCACATGAAGTGATTGGGGAAGCTGCTGCTCCCGCAGCTCCCAGATCCGGAGCCGTAGGCCCCATCTTCAGTTGCCAAATCACTCAGATCGGATTCGCAAATGCTGTCGCTGACCGTGTTCTTGACTGTTGTCAGGGCGTTGAGCTCACTGAGTGTGTTGATCGATGGAGGGAACCACGATGCTGGGGCAATCGATGGCACCGTCGGCTGGCCGGGCATGCGAAGCGTGCCCATCTGACCAACTTGGAAGCGGAAGTTTCCGATCGCCAGGCTGATTCCATCGCCCACGGACTCGAAGGCCGGGCGAGTGGCTGGCGTGTGGACGGTGAAGTCGAACGCGCCGAAGAGCTGGCGAATCTCCGCTGTTGCGGAGTTATAGATCACGGTTGATGGGGCCGAAGAAGCCACAACATCAGCACTCCCACTTGCCACAGACGGCGCCAATTGACGAGGGTTTAACTCATCAATGCCTATTTTTATGGACTTGGGTTTTGGAGAATGAGGGAGCGCTGGAGACATCTATCGGCTAGCAAACAAGCACACAGGGGACTCAAAGATTTACCCAGGTTCAGGCCTCGTAGAAGTCCCTACTCCTACTTGTCTGCTCGTGGAATTATCAAAGGAATCGAGGATTACAATGGTGCGCAGATGCAATCTGGCGAGGGTTGTGGAAACTAGGGTTGCGTGTGTCCTCCTCGTCGCCCCCTCCTAGCCTTTATATAGATAGGCTAGGTCTCGGGTAGCAGGTCGAGTCGGTTACATGTTAGGGTTTTCTCTTTTGAACTTTCTATTTTTAGCTTCTTCTTGTTCTTCAAGCAATCGAGAGTCCGTAGGTTGCTTGAGTTCTTCATTTGGACCTTGGCGACACCGTGGCCTCTACGTATTCAGGCCGTATATACCAAGCTCGAGTACCTGTAGGGTATACCCATGTCACTTACTTCTAGGAGCAGAGATAGCGAGGAAATTAGGAGCCAGTACGGCCCGAATCTACACTGATAATAGCCTTATGGCAAAGGTAGTATCCAGCAACAAAGTTGATACTGAATATATTCACTAGAATACCAGAGACACTCTGGCAAAGATTTTAAATATTGTTAAGGAAACAAAAGCTAGTGTCAATCACATTAGCAGAGAAGAAAACAATGTAGCCCACTTTTGTGCACACAAGGTACAGAGAAACCTCTCTATTGTACCTATCTATACTTGCTTGGCAACATAGCATTCTAGAGATTCCTGCCTATGGCTAGATTTCTTTAGAAACTCAAACTGGCAGGATTTTATAATTCATGATGTAATCTGTTGTTGAGCAATATTAATTTTTGGTGCCTCTGGCACCATCTTTGCTTCAAAAAAGAAAAAAAAAGAGCCAAACACGCTACTATAAGGTCACATTCACTGCTTTGAGTTTTTCATCGGCGCCAACGAAAGGTGCGAGGGATAGAGGATAAGCCCTCCATCGTTTCTCTCCACAAAACAGATTCAATGTCTGGAAATCCAACAGCCACGAGCCCGGGGGCGTCGCTCGCCGAGGCTCCGGCTCCGATGCCCGTGCCCGCCGGCGGCGGCTGCGAGCGCGGCCTGTCCGTGTCGCAGGCCATGTCCAAGGTCATGGAGAAGGGCAAGGTACGTAGGCACGTACATAACAGTAGTACATAGGCGGCGATATCAATGGACGGGTCGTGCCGATGTTTGTACCGTTACCCCAAGCCACGCGTATGTACGTGCATGCAGACGGTGTTCATCCCGTACATCACCGCCGGCGACCCCGACCTGGCGACGACGGCGGCGGCGCTGAGGCTCCTCGACTCCTTGGGCGCCGACGTCGTCGAGCTCGGCATGCCGTTCTCGGACCCTCTGTCGACGGGGCCGTCATCCAAGCCTCCGCGGCGCGCGCACTCGCCGTGGGCGCCACGTCCGACGCCATTATGGCTATGCTGAAAGAGGTTACGCCGGAGCTGTCCTGCCCAGTGGTGATCTACTCTTACTCCAGCCCCATTGCGGAGCAAGGGACGGCTAGCTTTGCCGCCGCGGTCAGGGAAGCCGGCGCCAAAGGTATATTATGTTGCCGATTGCATATCACGGCTAATCAAACCCACACATATTTCAGTAGCTAGAGTTAATTACATTACTCGCGTTCTTAAGTACGCTATCACACTGATGATACTCCATCTGCATTATAAGCTAAACTGGAATTTTTTTCAGCTTCTACTTCTTTTAATGATTATATTATATGCATGCAATATTTCCATCTGCATCTTAATCCTTGTAACCTATGTTCATCTTATCTACGGAAGAGCTACTTCATCCGCACTAATTACATGTGTTCCATCCAGGTCTCATAGTGCCTGATCTTCCTTACGCTGAGACAAGTGCTTTCAGAGATGAAGCCATTAAGAACGATCTAGAGCTGGTAACTGCAAGTCCCTTAGTTCAACCATATGTCCATATTACAACATATAGTACTCCCTCCGTCTCAAAACAGATGTCGAAAATTTGTCTAAATTTAGATGTATCTATATACTAAATATAAATAATAGTATTTTGATACATTCAAATTTAAAAAAGTTTGTGACATATTGAAACGAAGGGAGTACTTAGTATCACCACTCACCACCATGATTTATTGAAGAAAATCAAGTTTAGTAACACCAGAAATTGTTTATTGAAGATTGAATTTATCTTTGCAGGTGCTACTTACAACACCATCTACACCGGCAGAGAGGATGAAGGAGATCACTGAAGCTTCAGGAGGTTTTGTTTACCTTGTAAGTGCCTTCTAATTAAATGGATGCATATATATATATATATATATATAATATTCATACACCCACACGTGTTTCACACTATATAGGCTGTATCTACCATACCGGAAGGTATGTACGCGTAGTATGAAGTATATAAGAATATTTGGGCAGTATATATACTACTTTTTTGGTAGTATGTAATTTTTATTCACATATTCCTTTTGTACGTACAAATATGACGGTATTTTACATATATAGTGCAAACTATGGGTGTATTTGCAATTTTTTCACCAAACTTGCTTGGAAGTATCTTAGATATAGTATATGAACATACTCAAACAGATAAAGTATTACAAATACTTCCGTAAGGCAGTATATGAGACGTGGGTGTAGTTACACCCGGGAGTAAGAAGTATTTTTTCTATATATATATATATATATATATATATATATATATATATATATATATATATGAACCATATATAATTGGTTATAAACCAGGTATATGACAACTAATATCACAATTAACCATATTATGCAGGTAAGTATCGATGGAGTTACAGGTGCTCGCACAAACGTGAACCCTCGTGTCGAGAGTCTTCTTAAGGAGATTAAGGAGGTTTGCAGAATTTTCCTGTTTGGGCTCCTTTGATTTATAGGATTTCTAAATGATTTGTATAAGATTGAGATCCTATGAAAAATTTCCTACAGAAACCAGTTGGTTCATTGTATCAAATCCCATACGAAATAATTCTATAGAAATCTTTTAGTGTAAAGGATCATAGGAAAAAAGCATGAGGCTGAACCTCATGGAAAATTCGTTCACCATAATAAAAAAGAATCGTTCTTTCCATAGAATTCGACCAGACATGATATTCAAGTCCTATAAACTTTTATATTCCTACACTTTTTCTATCCTAGTATGAATCAAAGGAGACCTTACGTGGTCAGTACGGTTCATGTCCTATAATGCCAATATGGTTCCTATATTGCTTGCAGGTAACGGACAAGGCAGTGGCTGTTGGGTATGGAATATCGACCCCTGACCATGTTAAGCAGGTATAAATAACCTTTCTATTAATGCTAGACAGGAAGATTCACCATAAATTGGTGTTTGATATACTCCGTACCAGTATCAAAAGTTAACACGATAATTAATTAAGTTGTTGTGCATCAAATGCAAACTTGCACAGATTGCAGAGTGGGGTGCAGATGGAGTGATCATTGGCAGTGCGATGGTGAAGCAGTTGGGTGAAGCGGCTACTCCAGAAGAAGGGTTGAAAAGGTTGGAAGTGTACGTCAGGAGTTTGAAGGATGCACTGCCATAATATGTGAATAGATAAGCGCGATTAGTTAACTTGATTGGGAAGTGGTTAAAATATGAGCAGGGCCCATGAAGCTACCGATTACTCCTTCCTATTCCGGAATAAGTGTCACAAATTTGTCTAGACGCATGTATCTAAACATCTTTTAATACGTAGATGACAAATTTTCGACATTTTTATATGTCAAAAAATACAATTTATGCGCTTGTCTTAATGATTCGCAGGCGGTAAGCCGCGTTCATGTCCTCAATACAATTAAGAATATTTGTTTCAGGATTCTCACCTCAAAGCGATAATTAATTAATCAAGAATGTGAATAAATGGTGTTTGGTTTGAGGGTCCGGAAGTTGAACTGACTATTGCACTTTTAGGACGTGTATGCTTGATCGGGACAATATTTCCCGGTTTAGGGACTTGGCTAAGCAGAAGTTGTATGAGGGAGATTGAGCCTGAGACTGTATGGGCGTTTTGTTTGGTCTCCCACGGAGTGGTTGTTGTATGAGGTCAACACTTATGTCCACTTTGTTTGGTTGTCTAGAATAGGCTCGGTTGATACAAAGCACCACGTGTGACAGCCCCATACGACCCGATATGGTTACCTCACACCATATGTGGTGAGCTTACCAGCAAATAGTTCAGGGTTTAACGTCTTACATGCGATCACACGATTTAGAACAACATGTTGCACACAATCAGACCAGGCCAATGATAATGAAAGTTTTTTGTCATAATTTTGCCGTGCAGAGCTGCAACTTGTTGAGTTGCAAGGTTTGGAGTTGCAACCTGTTAAGCATCAACCTATGGTCGATCAACCTATTTAGTTGCAAAATGTGGAGTACCTTGTGTTAAGAACTCCGAAAAAGATTTTGTGCGCCTCCTCTAGAGTCTTAATCCATTTATGGAGGTTGTATTTGTTACCCGTCACTTGTTCGCTGCAATCCTCCCATGTCTTAGATATTCCCGATTCCTTGTCATAGTACACCACATACCAGTTGTATTTGTAGCGACATAGAACATGTGCAACATAAGTATCACAAGTAAAGTAGCAAATCAAGTTCATAACACAAGCTAATCAACATAAACAACTTAAGCATGCATGATCATATGGGAAAAATCACCAGTGGTTCAATCTAACAAGCCAGTGTGATCCTACCGATCACACTAACTTCTACGATGTCATCCTACCACCATATTAAAAGGAGTGTAATCCTACCACCACAAGTTCTCCATCATATGAGGGATTAGTATATACCACCTCACAATAAATAAGCCTTTGAATATGTTTTCGTCGAGTCCTAGCTACATCAAAATATACAACCAGCAAGTTCATCTTCATCATGCACGCATGTCACATCCCAAAATTCTCCTAATTTTGGAATGTGAAATAAATAAAATAAATTGGTTGAATTGTTTGACTTTGTTGAGATTTCTCAAAGAAAAGAAACCTTCTTATTTGATTTTCCTTCAAGATTGAATTTAGAAATTTGTATGAGATTGCATAAACATGACTATCCAACTTGATTGTGTTTTACTTAAACCAAATCTCAAAAGATTAATCCAACCATACATGGAAATATTAAAGAGAGGGAATAAAATGACTTTTCCAAATTATGGTGGTGTGATATTCAAATTTTTCCTATTTGACCCTTTAAGTCTCTACTTCAATTTGTGAAACCATTCTAGATGTTTTTCATCACTTGCTTGAAAAGAGAGAAGATAAAATGACATCTTCATTTTCATTGGATGCTAAAAACTATGTTCTTTTATGTTATATGGCTGAACTTGTTGTTTTGGGCATTTGTGGCATTGCGTGTCATGATTGAGTGGTTAAAATAAAACATAAGAAATTATTTAAAAATATTGCATAGTAGCCATATATGGCCAATTGCATAAAACCCTAATTTGTATTCTGTTGGACATGAAAGAGTTTCCTAGTGTCCTAAAATATTCCTATCAATTTTATGAGTCAACGGAATTTGGTTTGGATCAAATTGGATATGTGAATATAATTCTACAAAAGAAATCATAAAAAAGAAAACACAAAATGAATAAAGAAAAAAGAAAGAGAACAACCAGCTGAGCCAGCCAACCAGAGCAGTCTAGCCGGCCCATCACCCACCTACCACCCACCTGGCCCTTCCCTCCTCTCTTCCGCTCGCACCCGCACATCGCTCAGCAGCCCACGATCGGCCTAGCAAACGGCCTAGCTCAAGACCACTGAATGGCAGAAGCAGCCCACCCGGAGTAACCCCTCCGCCCCTTGTTTTTTCCCTTTCCCTACTTTCACTGCCATGTGGGGCCCTCCTCTTCTTATTCCCCACGGTGAAGAGCATGTTCTCCTCACAACTGCGCCCAACCGCCGCGATTTCCATCGATTTCCACTGCAATCTCCCTCCTATGCAAACCATCGTCCCTATTTAAACCCCCGCCTCCGAATCAAATCGTTTTTTTGAAATCGCCAAACCCTAGAGCCTCACGGTGGAGCTCCCAATATCGCCACCACTGACGCCCAAATCGAATCGAAGCACGAGGTTCGATCCCTCCCGTCCCCTATTCTCCATCCTATTCTCTTTCACGACCATCGCCGTTTCGCCCTAACCTTTTTCCCCATTCTCTAGGTCACCAGAGCGCCTAGTACCAGCCACCGGAGCTCTGCAGCTGCCCGGCGCCTCTAGCCGGACTTTTTCACCGTTCCAAGAAGGGGAGATAGAGGAAGAGGACGCCATAGAGTTCACCGTGTCGCACCACGCCTCGTCATCCAGTCCACCATTGAAGAGCATCTCCCACCACCGCCACCCGAGCCCGCTGCCAGCATCCACCACCGCTATTGTTGAACTCACCGGTGAGCACCGCAGGGACGAGCTCCTATCCATCCGATCCATTTCCAATGCCCCGGATTAGATTGAATCAGTGAAGGGGTACCCGCCAGTGAGGTGCTGCCACCTTGCTAGTCACGTCGTCACCCGAGTCAGCGGCCACTCAGTGTGCTGAGCCAATCAGAGCGCACCATGTGTCGCATATGTTGGTTGAGTGTGTAATTCAGTTTTAAAATTGCCAGAAAATGTATTAACTTTGTAAAATTCATATAAAATTGAATATTGATCAGAAAATGCAACTAAGATATCCCTGGATTCACAAAAAATGTGTAGAATTTTATTCTGTAATAACATTTACACTTTGCCCAATGAGTATTTTCTGGATTATTTAAATCTATTTAATGGTAATTAATTCATAGACAAATATCCACAACTCCAAATTTAGCAAATTTGATGTCTATGGATTCAGAAAATTGTAAGCTATGCCACTGTAGCATTATTGCAATTTGTCATAGTACAAAATAATGATATATGATTAAATATCTTAATTTAGTATTTGGCAATAAATTTTATTCTACAAATCATTTTAAGGTGAAACCAGTGGCAAATGAAAGCTATGAACAATATCTATCTAGTAGAATGGTTTATAAAATTTTATAAAACTATATTGTAGGGAAAGTATTCTGATTCCATTAATGCCTATTAAAAGCCTATTTTATTTAATAGAAAAATGTTTATGAGGAGCTTTTAAACTTATTTTGTTTTCTAGCATGCATGCATACTGTTTTGATGTGTTTGTACTGCTATATGATTTATTCCAATTATCCTTTTCCGTGATAGATTGTCTGGAGTGTGATTATTGCGATTGTGACGAGTGTTTGAACAAGAACATCGACTAAAGGCAAGTGTCACTATCATAAATCCGGTTGGAAATATGCCCTAGACACAAATAATAATAATGTCTATTATCATATTTCATAAAATTTATAATTAAGTTTTATATCATGCTATAACTATATTGAGTGGAAACATCAATACACGTGTGATATATAAACAACCAGGGGTTCCCAGTGAAACTCTAGTCACTGGTTCATTGGTCAATATATGATCAAGTTTCCTGATCATGTGGCATTTATGCTAATTGAAAATGGAGTCAACTCATTCTGCGAATGAGATGATGAACCAATACTCAACCTAAACATCGTGAACCGGTCATATCACGAAGTTCAAGTTACGATGATTAGAAATGGATCATCGTAGACTATTCCTTAGACCATGAGGCTATATCAATCACTGTCTCCCGAGAGTGCTTAGGTAGCATCAAGTGCCACTTGGTAATACAGTGGTTATAAAGGTGTGTTCAGGTACTCGGAGTAAACCGTAGAGGCAATATATATCAAGAGCGGGATTTGTCCGTCCACGTGATGGAAAAATACTTAAGGGTCCACTTGGAGAAGTTATATCCAATAGCGGTGCAGAGTGTGATTTGATCACAGGGATATCACTTGTTGGAACGAGTCAAGTAGCATTGTTCGGTAATGAGATTGAACACGACATCGTGATGTCATTGATCAGATCTTGGGAAATGCAAGTATCGAGAGTCAAAGGGAATAAGACACGACCATCCCGGTTCAAACGACGAAAGATATTCGTGGAACGCCCCGGGGTCATATGGCCATCTAGGTCCCTCTGTTGATCATTGGTCCAGGAGTGTCCCAACCATGTATGGAGTGTTCCCGAACCGTAGGGTATCACGCTTAAGGGTTTGATGATGCTTAGAGAGTGTTTATAGGATCGGAAGAATCGTAGAGAGAAAACCAGAAGGGTTTCGGTATGTCCGGAGGATATACGGAGTGGAGGTGGAAGGTGTTCCATAGCCACGAAGATTGAATATTATGTGAATGAATGTTAAATATTGATTTAATAATTTATTCATAATTATTTAATAAAGAGAAAATATATTTAAAAGGTCAAAAGGCTTAATGGGCCAATTCACGGAGGGGAAAGGGCCCAAGAGGGGGTCGTACCCCTAGGAGGGGCCAAGGGGCTTGGCTGGCGGCCCTAATGGGCCTTCCCCATGTGGGGCCCATGGTGGGGGCTGGCCGGCGGCGCCTTCCCCCACCTCCTCCTCCTTTAGTCCCACCCCGAGATTTTGAGAGAGGTAATACCTCCCCTTCCCCTATATATAGTGGGGGTATTTGGCCAGATAAATACGCACAATATTCAATAAAGGTCTTCTCAATTTTGGGAAGACCTCCAATTGATATTCTCTCGCTCTCTCATGACCGTGGTCCCAAGTTCAGACTGCGCGAACAAGAGATATCTTCACCGTGGAGCGCCGTCACGCTGCGGGATTCGGATCCAGGAGCTCTACCTCCGCAACTACTGCTGGATCAGAGAAGTGGGAGTCATCTTCAGGCACCGGACATGTGTAACTCCCCGCGAGGTGTCACACTTGAGGCACTCAAGTCGTTGGAGCCACAGGAGCGCAAGGACTTTATCACGACCTTGAGGTCGGCTTCAGCTCGTCTACATCAACCATGCTCTCCTGAGCGTTGACAACGCTTTTCGGTCTTCAAGGATAAGTTCGCGAAAAGCCCCTCCCGTTACTGTATTACTAATAGATCGGTCCCGGCAGCATCAGGGGTTCAGGTGCGTAGGGTAAAAATTATTATTTTCATACGCGGAACCCCTACAGTGGTATGAGAGATAGATCTATGCGTAGTAATGCTAGTACGGGTAGAACACACGAGATGTAGCGTGTGTGCGTTGATCTTTTAGTTGTTACCCTCCCACGTGTACTTGTGTATACCACAGTAATGTTTGATGAAGCGGCCCCCAACCGACTTTACACGTTCATTCGTGAGACTGGTCCATGCTTGACATATAGCTTGTACCGTATAAAAGTGGCTTAGGGAGTGTCCGTCTCTCTCGCATTAGTTGGTATATCATTTGCAATGGAGTACCCCGAAAGGAGTGTAGTAGAGACAACTACTTGATCAGCGTTGTGCTGAAAATTTGTAGGTAAGAACGGTTCTTGTGCGAAAGCCCATTCAGCCACGTAAAACATGCAAAAATAAAGTAGAGACGTCTAACTTTGTTTTGCAGGGAGTGTTTCTTTGTGATATGGTTGTGGCAAAGGTAAAGTGATTACCTTATGTTACGTAGTAGTAGATAGTCACGGAGGTGACGTACTACCACGTCGGAAAGACAACGGTACCCTGGTGTCTACGGCGCCGGAACCCTGGCGCCGGAATCCGGTGACGATGGATGGAGATCATGACGTGAAGGACCATATCACATCGCATTTAAATTCAATGTTATTGTTTGTATATCTTATTGTGTGCTAGTATTAGATACTCTACGGTATCCTAACAAGATGATCCTTGTTAAAATTATCAATAATTGTTCCCCCTTAGTGTGCACCACCAAGAAAGTTTTTCGGTATGAGGTGACCGAGGGTGACTAGGTGTCAGACATATCTATGTTCGCATAGAGTGGGTGTAAGCCATGTTGCACATCGAATACACTAAGGTTGAGTTGGCGAGCCTAGCAAATTACAGAGACGTGGCCTCGGAACGCGGATGGTCGAAAGATCGAGCACGAGTCGCATGAATGATGTGAGTGATGTTTAGCGTCCACCCTTGAACCCACATTGATGGCCGTGATGATCGGGAGAGATGTGGCTGAAAGGGGTCGTGTTATCACTAGGAACCCTTCTGGGGATAGGTGTTTCTGAGTAGAGTTATTATTAACTCATTTAATTATAAACTTAGTCTAAATTCCTTTTGCAATTATAAATGTAGAGATGGCTCACCGTGAAGCTTACTTTGTCATTCATGAATGGGTAATGGGTGAGAAACTTAGACTTGATGGATCCAACTTCCCTAGTTGGCTTGTGCGCCTGAATGATCTCCTTACTAGGAATCATGTGGTAGAATACATATGTCGCACAATGGATTTGACTGAGCCAGACCACTATGAGACCCCGCAAGAGCTAGCAGACCGCTACTACCATCAATAGATGTCCACCTACATTCAGATAATAATGCGTTATGGGATTGTGGATGAACTCCATCCGCTCATGGGTGATCTTGATCCATATTCGATGGTGGATTAGCTGAGAGTAGAGTTCATAAGCCATGTGCGCATGTGGAAGCACGAGCTGCTTGGAGAGTTCCTTTCCATACAGATGGAGGAGCACACATGTCTGAAGGGTCACTTGGAGCGCATGCTTGATGCACACATGAGACTGGTTCACTTCATGGACTACTGGATAGATGATCCGTTTGCGATAGGCGTGCTGCTTCGATCGTTGCCTCCCAGCTACAAAGGACATGTCTGCAGTAGCATCATGAGTGGTGATACGGAAACATTGGATTTCCAAGAGTTCATATCATGCTTCAGGAACGTAAAGGTTGAACCAATCACCGGTGAGGTCATCGATGACAAAGGTATATATTTGATATACAATTTTATAAATGTTATAATCTTGCAAACACATTTGTAGTGTTAATTATATTTGATACTTGTTCCATTTTACTAAAAACAGGTCCTTCTGCATGAGAGGTGCCTGCTGGAGAGGAGGTGACATGACGTGTTGATGGCGAGCATGATGGTGATGGCCAACGACACTCTCCCTCAATATTTATCATTTAGTTTATGTTTTAAGATGATTATTGTAATCAAAAGATTGTGAACTTCTTTAGTGTGTCTTACACTTTGTGAGACGGTTATTCATATCAGTTTGTAACAAATAGTTGTTCCACTTTTATGAATGATTTATAGTTGTGTTCATATCTTGTTTGATTATATATGAATTATCCTTGTTGTTTGAAACTAACTGATAATACATGAACATTTGTAAAATATTGAAATGCCTTAAAATATCTAACTTTAATGATATTCATTAATGAATGAAACCATTGTTTAAATTCAAAGTTATATTGATAATATGTGAAAGACATTTGATTTCTTATCACATATAAATCATGCCTAATTTCGGCAAAATAACTTGAACACCGTGTATTACTTGAATACAAAGTGTTTAATGAATTGTTGAAATTAAATACATATTCGATGTATTGTGTTTTGACAAATGGTAATTATCATTATATGATTGTTTAAATGTGTAAAGAAGTTTACCAAAGGAAACATGAGTATGAAACTATTTGATATGATCAAATTATTTCATCAAACAAAGGGTACTAAAAGATAAAGGAGAATCTAATTACTACGATTTAATCAATAGTAATGGAATTCAACTTTATAAGAATGGCATAAAAGAAATTGTGGAATGCAAAGTGTTTTGAAATGTCAAAATGCAAAGCATCACAATGTGATATTAGATATCAAAATGGGTGAATAGATCGCGCCAAAATAAATCGTTGTAGTATATATGTAGAGACCATTAGTTAGATATAGTTAGCACTCAATTAGAAAATATAGTGAACCATCTGGATTCGTGAAAGAGGCTCCATATCTAGTATGAATCGTCGTGAAAGTTTTGGGGTTATTCGATATAACCAAAACAATAACGAATAACTCCTTGTAGAGTATTCATTGGAAACTTTGAATACGAAATCCATAGCTGAAACCAAAAGAGAAGCAAAATTCGTATTGCTTGGATTTTGATACATTTTTTAGAAAGTTCGCATTCAGTGATATTTCTCAATTATGAATCAAATGGAAGATAGTGAAAAACACGATGAGGATTCAAATCCCTGCATCAGAGTGTTGAGAAGCGCAACGGACAATGTTCCTGAACGATTCTCTTCACAAAGGAAAGAATCAATGATAATGATCATTGTGTTTTCCCCACAAGTGTTTTCACTACATAAAGTAGGATTCAAAATATAAACCATATCTTGTATGGAGACATTTGTGAATCATTTGTCATGATTCTTGTAATATTACATACCTACGAACTACTAAGGAAATAATGGTAAGCTAAAGTTATGAGAAATCCCATAGCCAAATTCACTTGAGATTAGAAAGCAATTCGTCGCTGAATCTCACAAGTAAAAGGGGTTACCTAGAATTTTCCCAAATGACTGCAAAGCCATAGTGGAAAAATGGGGTGAATGACAAAAGCACAATTTATCAAGTATTGGACGAATTCAAATGAATTTGATTCAAGTGTGCTAGAGGACTAGTAAAAGTACTAGTGTCTCATAGTAAATCTCTCACTTTGATATTTGTTCAAAGGATTTTGAAATTGTTCAAAATAACGAGTAGATATGCAATTTGCATGAATTTGAGTGGGAGCTATGAAAGTCTTCCTAAAAAAATATGTGAATGACATATTTTTTAGTGGGAGCAGTATAAGTCTCAAATTCAAATATGTAGGAACATAGTTTGAGTAAGAGTAGTGACTCATACCCAAATATGTTAGAAACATATTTTGAGTGGGAGCTTATAGAGTGATTCTTAAGTGTGTTAAGAATAAAAGCGAAGTACCAATAAATAATGATTTATAAGGTGTAGAAGTTGATAATAAGTATATTATGATATTATTTAGTGTTCCTTAAGGGATTCTGAAAAGGGTTTGAGAATATAAGTTAATTAAGGAACTGGTCCTTAATAACTCAAATTAGGAATAGTATTAAGTTTAACATCAATGGTTGAAAGAAAGAAAATGATGATCATCATCCACTATGTTGAGACATAGGTTCTATATTAGAAAACCATGATGATAACTTAACCTAATATATGATCCAATAAGGAATGTTTAAAAGTGATTAAGTTTGAATCACAGAACATTAAGCTAAGTTTATCCGCAGTGTCTAATAGAGAACTGTAGACATGTTTTCCAAATCCATGAAGGATGACATATCTTAAAACATAAAGGGTTATGTTATAAGAGAATATGTTGGAAACTCCTATAAATACCGATTAAAGTCAAGTAAGAAGCGAGGTGAACAAAACATCGAAAGTTGCACAGAGTGCACTAGTGTTTCGATGAATACATTTATAATAATAGATAGGGATACCATCTAAAGTGTTGTATAATGTTATGGCGGGGCTAGTTCGCTTTTAACGTAGAATGATGTGTCCTAGGGCACAATGCCCATGAGAAAGCCCTCGAGGTTGATCTAAAGTCACTGTAGGCTCTTGGAATCAGGCCTCGTTCTGCTGCCATAGCGACGATGCATACACATAGATGTTATCATGTGATGATAAAGTATTAATGTCAATCAAGGTGACATTAGTAAGTTGTAAAGGATATGGGACTGTAAAGTACAGACCCAAGATCCAACCTCTTCCATGAGAAAGCATGTTCAGGGTACCGGATATGGAACCAATGATTAAGAACAAATGCAGCTAGTTTATTTGTACTCTAGTGCAAGTGGGAGAGTGTTGGAAATATGCCCTAGAGACAAATAGTAATAAGTTCTATTATCATATTTCATAAAGTTTATGATTAATTTTTATATCATGCTATAACTGTATTGAGTGGAAACATCAATACACGTGTGATATATAAACAACCATGGGTTCCTAGTGAAACACTAGTCACTGGTTCATTGGTGAAAAGGCGCCACCTGGGATTACTTCTGTAATCACGTATGGTCCCTCCCAGGGAGACTCGAGCTTGAGATGTCCTTGCTGCTTCAGTCGCAGGACCAGGTCGCCTTCGACGAAGGATCTGGGGCGTAGCCTCCTACTGTGGTAGTTGCGCAGGTTCTGCTGGTAGATCGTTGATCTTTCTGTGGCGATTGTTCTTGCCTCGTCAAGGAGGTCGATGGAGTCTTTGACTGCCAGGGTTGACTCATGCTCGCTGTAAGCAACCACGCACGGCGCTTTGTACCGTACCTCAGCGGGTAGCACTGCTTCAGCCCCCTGCACCATAAAGAACGGGGTGTAGCCTGTAGCACTGTTTGGAGTTGTGTGTAGGCTCCACAGTACTGATTGTAGTTCGTCTGGCCAGCAACTCGCGGCTTGTTCGAGTGGCCGGAGGAGTCGCTTCTTGATGCCGCCGCAGACGAGCCTGTTTGCCTTTTCGACCCGACCGTTGGTCTATGGATGCGCTGTTGGAGATATGCCCAAGAGGCAATAATAAGAGTGATTATTATTATATCTTTGTGTTTATGATGAATGTTTACATCACATGCTGTAATTGTATTATTAGGAAACACTAATACTTGTGTGTTTTGTAAACATAAGAGAGTCCCTAGTAAGCCTCTTGTTAAACTAGCTTGTTGATTAATTGATGATCATGGTTTCCTGATCATGGACATTAGGATGTGATTAATAACAAGGTTATATCATTAGGAGAATGATGTGATGGACACACACCCATAGTAAGCGTAGCATAAGATCAAGTCATTAAGTTCGTATTGCTGTAAGCTTTCAAATACATAGTAACCTATTCCTTCGACCATGAGGTTATGTTAATCACCATCACGGGATGGATACTTTGATGACATCAAACGCCGCTTCGTAACTGGGTGGTTATAAAAATGTCATTGGGTATTCTGAAAGTATGTGTTGAAGCGCATGAACCAAGATTGGGATTTGTCCATCCATATGACGGATAGATATGCTCTGGGCCCTCTCGGTGGAATGTCATCTAGTTAGCTTGCAAGCATGTGACTGGGTCACAAGAGATGACATATCATGGAACGAGTAAAGAGTAATTATCAGTAACGAGGAAGAACTAGGTATGGAGAGACCGACGATCAAACCTCGGATAAGTATAGTGTCGCGAGACAAAGGGAATTAGTTTCATATGTAAGTGGTTCAATCGATCGCGAAGTCATCGTTGAGTATGTGGGAGCCATTATGGATCTCCAGGTCCCGCAGATGGTTATTGATAGGAGATGTCTCTCTATCATGTCTGCATATTCACGATCCCCGAGCCGCCATGCACTGATCTACGATCGCGGGCTTGGGACTAGTCGAAGCTGCCCTCGAGAAGGAACCAACACCAGAGCCGAAAAAAGGCAAAGCGCTGCTCCTCGCCCTCATCCAGCGACGACAGTCACGACCTTTCTCGACGCCGCCCTCACAACGACACGACCACGACTATGATGCGCGTGATGACCTCATGTAGCGCAAGATCGACAAATCAAGGGCACGACGTGCTCGGTCGACTGACTCGGAGGAGGAAGATGTGGAGCTCTGTGGCGCCAGATGCTTCAGCAGGTCCATCAGGCAAAAGCGAATGCCCAAGGGGTTTAAACTCCCGTCGGAGAACCCGAAGTTTGACGGCCTACAGGACCCAAAGATCTGGCTGGAGGACCACATCTCCTCGGTTAGGCTCCACGGCGGCAGTCGAAGCACGGGCATGCAATGCCTACAGCTACAGCTGCAAGGCATCACTCGAGCATGGCTCAACAACCTCCCACATGGATCCATTCGCAGCTGGAATGAGCTGGTTTACAGCTTGGTGCGCAACTTCAAGGGCACATACAAGCGGCCTGCATCAATCGAAGAGCTGAGATGCTGCCAGCAAAGATCAGGCGAATCGCTGCGCTCCTACATCCAAAGGTGGTCCATCATCAAGAAATCCGTAGAGAACATCTCGGAGGATCGCGCGATTGATGCATTCAACGGCGGCGCCCACCGCATAGAGCTCAGAGAGGAGCTGGGCCGCTCAAAGCCCAAGACCATCGACCACCTGATGGAAATCGCAAATCGGTGGGCCGATGGAGAAGATTCGGTGAAAAATCACGTCCACTCCGACGAGGAGGCAGAACTCGAGCGCAGACGCGACCGCCGGGGCAAACACCGCATGCGCATCTATGATGACCGCGATGACGTCAATATGGTCGCAGCTGGCTACGCCGACAGACGCGACGATAACCGCAACAACAGATACCGCAGCGGTGGATACCGCGACTCTGGGAAAACCACGCAAGTGTGGCAACGCCGCAATCGTGATGAGGCACCCGTGACATCCATTGAAGACAAACTGTCCGGGCCATGCACGGTGCACTTCTACATCAACAAACATGATGGAAAGAAGAAGTCCAACCACCTCCTCAAGGACTGCCGTGAGTTCCTCAAACTACATGAGGGATTGGTTCGGATGAATCGCAGTGCAGTTGAAAAAGGCTACGGAGCCGCTCCATGCGCCGTGGCACATGGCGCTCCGCCACCACCATTTGGAATACCACCAAACGCAGCTGCGCTGGACCAACACCAGGGATGCGAACCATACCCACGAGCCATGGGTACCATGATGATCTAAAAAGGATGCCCCTCAAACAGGGTGCAGAAGGCCATCACTCGCCAAGTCAACTTGGCCACAAACTCGCCACCATCCACCACTGAGTACCTCAGCGGAAGCGAGTCTTGCATCACCTTCGACAAACGTGATCATCCGCCTCAAGTACCTCGTCCAGGCCATTGTCCCCTCGTACTCGAGGCGCAAATCGGAGGTTTCGACATGAGCCGCGTCTTCATGGACGGCGGAAGCGGCATCAACCTTATATTCGCGAGTACCTTGCGAGCAATGAGGATCCCTCTGACTTGCCTAGAAGCCTCGGACACAGCATTCCACGGCATCGTCCCAGGAAAAGGCGTTTATCCCCGGGGAAAAATCAACCTCGACGTCATCTTTGACACGCCGAAAAACTTTCGTTGCGAGCACATCGACTTTGAGGTCGTCGACTGGCCCTCATAGTACCACTGCATCCTCGGACGTGTCGCGTTCACCAGGTTCATGGCAGTACCACACTGCGCCTACCTACAAATGAAAATGCCAGGTCCCAATGGCGTCATCACAGTCAACGGGAGCTTCGAGAGATCCGATAGTTGTGACAGGGAATTCAACAGAATTTCCCAGTCCTTCGGCATGCAGGAAGAACTCGCGAGACTAAAGGAGTCGACAGACAACAGTCTTCCTCCCCTAAGCCGGCCAAGTTCACCCGATCTATCTTTCGACTCATTGGTGCACACAAAGAAAGTGCAGGTCCACCCATCGGATCCCGCCAAGACGGCCCTCATCGCCAACAACTTGAGTCACACATAGGAACTCGCGCTCGTCGAATTCCTCCGTGAGCACTGGGAAATCTTCGCCTGGTGTCCAGCGGACATGCCAGGAGTTCCCAAGGAATTCGTCGAGCACGCACTCAACGTCAACCCAGACGCAAGGCCAGTCAAGCAAACAATCCGGCGATTATCTGAGCCACGAGCAAAGGCAGTCGGAATGGAGATCAACAGACTCCTTGACGCCAAATTCATACGTGAGATCAAGGAAAGCACTTGGCTCGCCAACACGGTGCTAGCACCAAAAAAAGACACGGATATCCTGCGGATGTGCGTGGACTTCACCTCTCTGAATAAGCACTGTCCAAAGGATCACTTCCCGCTACCACGAATCGACCAGATCATCGACTCCACCGCGGGATGCGAGTGCCTCTGCTTCCTCGACGCCTACTCAGGCTATAATAAGATTCGAATGAAGGAGGAAGATCAAGAAAAAACAGCATTTACAATGCCCTTCGGTGTATTCTGCTACAACACAATGCCTTTCGGGCTAAAAAACCAAGGAGCCACCTACCAACGGTGCATGCAGGCTTGCCTCAAGGATCAACTTGGTCGCAACATTCAAGTCTATGTCGATGACATAGTAATCAAGACCAAGGAGGAAGCCTCCCTAATCGACGATTTACGCGAAACCTTCACCAACCTTGACCGCTACCGGATCAAGCTCAATCTGGACAAATGCGCCTTTGGCGTACCATCTGGGCAACTACTCGGGTATCTCATCTCCGCGAGAGGAATCGAGTCAAACCCGAAGAAAATAAAAGCCATACTGGCCATGGAGAAGCCGAAAAACATAAGGGGCATCCAGTAGCTGGCTGGGCGAATCGCGACCCTCAGTCGATTCATCAGTCGGATGGGTGAAAAGGCACTGCCCTTCTACCAACTCCTCTGCAAAGCTGAAAAGTTTGAGTGGACCAACGAAGTGCAGGAAGCATTTGAAGACCTCAAGCGCCTGCTATCCACTTCGCCAGTATTGGTGACCCCACGAGAAAGGGAACCGCTGTTGCTGTATATCTCCACCACCAACCAAGTGGTCAGTACAGTACTTGTGGTCAAACGAGCCGAGGAAAACAAGGTCCACGGGGTACAACGCCCAATCTACTACCTCAGTGAGGTCCTCACGCCAACAAAACAGCGGTACCCGCACTACCAGAAGCTGGCGTATGGCGTCTTCATGACCGCCCGGCGACTGCGCTACTACTTCCAGGAGCACCCAATCATGGTGGTCAACGACGCCCCGCTGGGGCATATCCTCAATAACCCCGATGCCACGGAACGAGTCGTGCTTTGGGGAATCGAATTGTCTCCATGAGACATTACATACGAAAAGCGCGACGCAATCAAGTCGCAAGTTCTTCTTGACTTCCTTGTGCACTGGATGGAAAACCAGCTCCCCGAAAAACTAGATATGTCCTACCTCTGGACAATGCACTTCGATGGATCCAAGCGGAAGGACGGAGCAGGTGCAGGTGTCATACTGACATCGCCCCAAGGGGACAAGCTGAAGTACATCCTGCGAATGCAGTTTACCGCCTCCAACAACGAAGCTGAATACGAGGCCCTGCTACACGGGATGAGGATGGCAAAAGCCTGCGGCACCAAGAGACTCATTATATATGGCGACTCCAAGTTGGTTGTCAACCAAACAATGCATGAGTGCGACGCACTGAACGACAACATGATCGCCTACCGCGATCTCTACGACACACTCGAAGGGGACTTCGACGGCTGCGAGCTGCGACACGTAGGCCGCGAAAGCAATGAAGAGGCGGACGCACTCGCCAACATAGGCTCTACCTGCGCCCCCATACCACCTGGGGTATTTCACGAGCGCATCTGCGAATGCTCCATCAAGCCAAAGGCAGCAGAGAAGAAAACAAGCGCAGCAACAGACTTGGGGGCTACGCCACCCAATGAGCCAATGGCACTCGACGACCTAGAGCTGGATACAGGACTCAAAGGACCAATGAGCGTCATGATGATCGAATCATCCTGGACTCAGCCGTACATCAGGTATCTCCTCAGCAAAAGGCTACCGGATAATCTGACTGATGCACGGCACATCGCACGATGATCCAAGGCATTCGCTGTTATCAATGGCGAACTATACAAGCGCAGCATCACATGAGTACTCTAGCGATGCGTCTGCACAACCGGTGGAATAGTTGTTCTCCTCGACATCCATGAGGGAACCTACGGACACCACGCTGGCAGTCGCGCCCTCGTGGCCAAAGCTCTACGAGCTGGGTTCTACTGGCCTACGGCCATGCGCGATGCCAAGGACATCGTCCAGAAATGCAATGTGTGCCAGCGATTCGCGGTCAAGCCGCACGCACCTGGCGCAGAGCTCCAGCCAATTCCATTGGCCTGGCCCTTCGTGCAATGGGGACTCGACATGGTCGGCAAAATCCCCAAGTCCTCGCGAGGAGGCTACGTCTACCTCCTGGTCGCAGTCGACAAGTTCACCAAGTGGATAGAGGCCATGCCAGTGACCAATCCATCAGGGTACAATGCAGTCAAGTTCTTCGAGTCCATCGTCTTCCGCTTCGGAGTGCCACACGGCATCATCACAGACAATGGAACGAACTTCACATCCAAGGAGTTCCAAGAATTCTGCGAGAATCTGGGGATCAACATAAGCTACGCCTCGGTAGCGCATGATGGGTTCGTAGCATGGAAAACAAAAAATTTCTACCGCAAGAACGAACAAAACCCAGATCTAATCTAGATAAAAGCCAAGATCTAATCTATTAGACATGTGCAACGAGATAGATAGGAACTAACCCTCGTAGATCCGAAAGCGTTAACGAGATTAGATCTCGTGGTTTATGTAGTCGATCACTTGCCGATCTCAAGATCGTGTGGACGATCCTTCCGGCGTCGCGTTCCAGCACCGCTTCCATAGTCGGTCAAGTGGACGATCCTTCCGGCGCCGCGATTCGGCAGCGCTTCCGCAGTCGGTCACACGTGCGGAGTCGAAGTAGACCTTCCTCTCCCCATTCCAGCGAGCAGCGGAGGTAGTAGATCTTCTCCACGGAATCCTAGCAGCACGACGGCGTGGTGGTGGTGGTGGAGTAGAGAATTCTGCAGGGCTTCGCCTATGCCTGTGCAGAAGAAAGGCGGAGGAGAGAGGCGGCAGAGATTGGGAGTTATGAGAGCAGGGGAGGAGGGGGCGCCCCTGCCCCTCTATTTAAAGAAGGGAGGCGCCTAGGGAGGGGGAGTCCTTGTAGGACTCCCTCTCTTGTAGGCCGGCGGATTGGAGGTGGGGGGAGGAGTCCTCCTCCCCCACGACTCCGTATCTTGACCCACCAGGACTCCTTGATCCCTATCTTGATTTTCAAGCAAACTCCAAGATATCTTCTAGAACCTTCCGGAACATTCCGAAACCTTCTAGAATCCTCATACAAACACTCCTACAAGGACTCCCCCTCCCTAGGCGCCTCCCTTCTTGAAATAGAGGGGCAGGGGCGCCCCCTCCTCCCCTGCTCTCATAACTCCCAATCTCTTCTGCTTCTCTCCTCCCCCTTTCTTCTGCACAGGCATAGGCGAAGCCCTGCAGAATTCTCTACTCCACCACCACCACCACGCCATCGTGCTGCTGGGATTCCGTGGAGAAGATCTACTACCTCCGCTGCTCGCTGGAACGGGGAGAGGAAGGTCTACTTCGACTCCTCACGTGTGACCGACTGCGGAAGCGCTGCCGAATCGCGGCGCCGGAAGGATCGTCCACTTGACCGACTGCGGAAGCGCTGCTGGAACGCGACACCGGAAGGATCATCCACACGATCTTGAGATCGGCAAGTGATCGACTACATCAACCACGAGATCTAATACTGTTAACGCTTTCGGATCTACGAGGGTTAGTTCCTATCTATCTCGTTGCACATGTCTAATAGATTAGATCTTGGCTTTTATCTAGATTAGATCTGGGTTTTGTTCGTTCTTGCGGTAGAATTTTTTTGTTTTCCATGCTACGAACCCATCAGTGGTATCAGAGCCGTATCTATGCGTAGATCTATTGCACGAGTAGAACACAATGTTTTTGTGGGCGTTGATGCTTTTGTTGTCGGTGTCTTAGCGTGTACTTCGCATCTTGCGGCATGGTGGGATGAAGCGGCTCGGGCTAACATTACATGTCATCGCACATGAGACTTGCTCCACGCTTGACGTGCAACTTGCTTTGCACAAGTGGCTTTGCGGGTGTCTGTCTCTCCCACCATAGTTAAGATTCAATTTACAATGAGCATCTTGACAACACTTGTATCAACGTTGTGGTTCTTGTTCGTAGGTAAGATCGGTCTTATGCGAAAGCCCCAAACCACGTAAAACATGCAAAGAAAATTAGAGGCGTCTAACTTGTTTTTGTAGGGGTTTTGTGATGTGATATGGCCAACATGTGATTGTGATTGTATTTGATGTATGCAATGATCCTTGTTGTAATATGGCAACCGGCAGGAACCTAATGGTTGTCTTTAATTCTGTTAAGACCTGCGTGTCTATTCATCTTGTAATAGCTTTATTCCAAGTAGTTGTAATAGTTGCTGGTGATGATGGACAACCATGAAGCGGCGCCACTGACCTTGACACAATGCTGGTGATGATGGAGATCATGTTCGTGCTTTGGAGATGGAGATCAAAGGCGCAAGAAGAAAAGGCCATATCATATCACACTAATTATGAATTGCCTGTGATGTTAATCCTTTATGCATCTTGTATTGCTTAGATCGCAACGGTAGCATTATAAGATGATCCCTCTCACTAAATATCAAGTAATAAAGTGTTCACCCTTAGTTGGCACCGTTGCTAAGACTCGTCGTTTCAAAACATCTCGTGATGATCGGATGTGATAGATTCTACGTGTGCATACAACGGGTGCAAGCCAGATTTGCACATGCGGAAACTAAGGTTACCTTGACGAGCCTAGCATGTACAGACATGGTCTCGGAACACGGAATACCGAAAGGTAGAGCATGAGTCATATAAATGATATGATGAACATGAAGATTGTTCGCCGATGAAACTACATCTTCTCTCGTGAAGATCGGACTTGGTGTAGTGGACTTGGTTCGTGTAATCACTAAGACAATGTGAGGGATGTTGTTTTGAGTGGGAGTTCACCTAGTTAGTTAAGAATTAAATTAGAACTCAATTTATCATAAAACTTAGTCTAAACTACTTGCAAATTGTTGTAGATTATGGCGAACCCCTCCATCAATTTCAATGTGTTCCTAGAGAAAGAAAAGCTTCAAAACAATGCAAGCAATTTCACGGACTAGTTCCGTGGACTGAAGATCGTCCTCAGGGCTGGTCAGTTGACCTATGTGCTCGATGCACCGCTAGGTGACCCACCTGCAGATAATGCCACCGATGACGAAAAGAATGTTTTCGCCACTCGGAAAAATCATTACTCCACAGTTCAGTGTGCCATCCTGTACAGTTTAGAATCGGAGCTCCAGAAGCGTTTTGAGCACCACGACCCGTTCGAGATCATTAAGGAGCTCAGGCTAATTTTTGAGACTTGCGTGGCCATGGAGAGCTATGAGGCCTCCGAAAAGTTCTTTAACTGTAAGATGGAAGAAGGAAGCTCCGTTAGCGAGCACGTGCTCACCATGTCTGGGTACGCTAAGAAGCTCCAAGAGTTGGGAATATCAATTCCTAATGAATTGGGGATTCACCGTCTCCTTCAATCACTGCCACCAAGTTACAAGAACTTTGTGATGAACTACAACATGCACTGCATGAACAAGACGTTGCCTGAACTATCGTCCATGCTGAAAACTGCTGAAGTGCAGATCAAGAAGGAGCAACAAGTGTTGATGGTCAATAAGACCACCAATTTCAAGAAACGGGGCAAGCCTAAGAACAAGGGAAACTTCAAGAAGGACGGCAAGAAAGCTGCCGCACCTGCTAAGAAGCCCAAGGCTGGTCCTAATCCTGAAACTGAGTGCTTCTACTGCAAGGGTGCTGGTCACTAGAAGCGTAACTGCCCCAAGTACCTGGCGGATCTGAAGAACGGCAACATCAAGAAGAAAGGTATATTTGATATATGTGTTATAGATGTGTATATTACTAGTAATCGTAGTAGTGCCTGGGTATTTGATACTGGTTCGGTTGCTCATATTTGTAACTCGAAACAGGAGCTGCGGAATAAACGAAGACTGGCAAGAGACGAGGTGACGATGCGCGTTGGAAATGGCTCCAAGGTTGATGTGATCGCCGTCGGCACGCTCCCTCTACATCTACCTTCGGGATTAGTTTTAAATTTAAATAATTGTTATTTGGTGCCTGCGTTAAGCATGAACATTATATCTGGATCCTGTTTATTGCGAGACGGTTACTCTTTTAAGTCCGAGAATAAAGGTTGTTCGATTTATATGAGTAATATCTTTATGGTAATGCACCTGAGATGAATGGTTTATTCTTACTGAATCTCGATAGTAGTGATACACATGTTCACAACATAGATGCTAAATGAATTAAATTGAATGATAATTCTACATACATGTGGCACTGTCGTCTTGGTCACATTGGAGTGAAGCGTATGAAGAAACTCCATTCTGATGGACTTCTTAAATCACTTGATTTTGAATCACTAGAAAGATGCGAAGCATGTCTAATGGGAAAAATGACTAAGACTCCATTCTCTGGTACAATGGAGCGAGCTACAGACTTGTTGGAATAATACATACCGATGTGTGCGGTCCAATGAGTGTAGCATCGCGTGGTGGATATCGTTATGTTCTCACTTTCACGGATGACTTGAGTAGATATGGGTATGTCTACTTTATGAAACATAAGTCCGAAACTTTCGAGAAGTTTAAGGAATTTCAAAGTGAAGTGGAAAATCATCGTAACAAGAAGATTAAGTTTCTGCGTTCTGATCGCGGGGGTGAATATCTGAGTTACGAGTTTGGCATGCATTTAAAGAAATATGGAATACTTTCACAGTTGACACCGCCGAGAACACACAGCGTAATGGTGTGTCTGAACGTCGTATCGAACTCTCTTAGATATGGTTCGATCTATGATGTCTCTTACAGATTTACAGTTATCATTTTGGGGCTATGCATTAGAAACAGCCGCATTCACTTTAAATAGGGCACCATCTAAATCCGTTGAAACGACACCATACGAATTGTGGTTTGGCAAGAAACCTAAGTTGTCGTTCCTTAAAGTTTGGGGTTGCGAAGCATATGTAAAGAAGTTACAACCTGGTAAGCTAGAACCCAAAGCGGAGAAATGCGTCTTCATAGGATACCCTAAAGAAACAATTGGGGTATACCTTTTATCATAGATCCGAAGGCAAGTTTTCGTTGCAAGAATGGATCCTTTCTTGAGAAGGAGTTTCTCTCGAAGGAGGTGACTGGAAGGAAAGTAGAACTCGATGAGGTTATTGAACCTTCTCTCGGATTTGAGAGTAGCGCAGCACCGGAAGATGTTTTTGTGCCGCCTGCACCAATTGAAGAGGAAGCTAATGATAATGATCATGAAACTTCAAACGAAGTTACTACTGAACCTCGCAGGTCAACGAGGGTTCGTACCACTCCTGATTGGTATGACTCTGCCTTGAACGTCATGTTGGTGGACAACGCTGATGACCCTGCGACGTATGAAGAAGCTATGGTGAGCCCAGATTCCGACAAATGGCTAGAAGCCATGAAATCCGAAATGGGATCCATGTACGAAAACCAAGTGTGGACTTTGGTGGACTTACCGGATGGCCGTAAGGCTGTCGAGAACAAATGGATTTTCAAGAGAAAAACAGATGCTGATGGTAATGTTACCGTCTATAAAGCTCGACTTGTCGCGAAAGGGTTCCGACAAATTCAAGGAGTTGACTATGATGAGACTTTCTCACCAGTAGCGAAGCTAAAGTCTGTGAGGATTTTGTTAGCAATTGCTGCACATTTCGATTATGAGATTTGGCAGATGGATGTCAAAACGGCGTTCCTTAATGGTGACATTGAGGAAGAGTTGTATATGGTACAACCCAAGGGTTTTGTCGATCCTAAAGATGCTGACAAGGTATGCAAACTTCAGCGCTCCATTTATGGACTGAAGCAAGCATCCCGGAGTTGGAATCAACGTTTTGATAAAGTAATCAAAAACTTTGGATTTATACAAACTTATGGAGAAGCTTGTATTTACAAGAAAGTGAGTGGGAGCTCTGTAGCATTCCTAGTACTGTATGTAGATGACATATTGTTGATTGGGAATGATATAGAACTTCTTAATAGCGTCAAAACCTATTTGAATAATAGTTTTTCAATGAAGGATCTTGGCGAAGCGGCATATATTCTAGGCATCAAGATTTATAGAGATAGATCAAGACGCCTAATAGGGCTTTCACAAAGTACATACTTAGACAAAGTTCTAAAGAAGTTTAGAATGGAAGATAGCAAGAAAGGGTTCGTGCCCATGTTGTCAGGTAAGACCTTGAGTAAAACTCAAAGTCCAGCTACGGCAGAAGATAGAGAGAAAATGAATAAAATTCCCTATGCCTCGGCCATAGGTTCTATCATGTATGCCATGCTGTGTACAAGACCGGATATAGCACATGCTGTTAGTTTGACTAGCAGATATCAAAGTGATCCTGGAATGGAGCACTGGACAGCGGTCAAGAATATCCTAAAGTACCTAAATAGGACTAAGGATATGGTTCTTTCTTATGGAGGTGATGAACAGCTTGTTGTAAACGGTTACACCGATCCGGATGACTCAAAGTCACAGTCGGGATACGTATTTATTTTGAATGGTGCTGCAGTGAGCTGGAGGAGTGCGAAGCAAAGCGTTGTGGCGAAATCTTCAACTGAATCGGAATACATAGCTGCTTCGGAGGCTGCACAAGAAGCCGTTTGGATGAAGGAATTCATTACTGAACTCGGCGTGGTTCCCAGTGTGTTGGACCCGATGGCCATCTACTGTGACAACACAGGTGCCATAGCTAATGCGCAGGAGCCAAGGTCACATAGCAAGCTGAAGCACATCAAGCTACGTTTCCACGCTATTCGCGAGTATGTCCGAGATGGTGACATAAAGATTTGCAAAGTACACACTGATCTGAATGTGGCAGATCCGTTGACTAAACCTCTCCCTAGGGCAAAGCATGACCAACACCAAAACGCCATGGGTGTTCGGTATATTACCATGTAATCTAGATTATTGACTCTAGTGCAAGTGGGAGACTGTTGGAGATATGCCCAAGAGGCAATAATAAAAGTGATTTTATTATATCTTTGTGTTTATGATGAATGTTTACATCCCATGCTATAATTGTATTATTAGGAAACACTAATACTTGTGTGTTTTGTAAACATAAGAGAGTCCCTAGTAAGCCTCTTGTTAAACTAGCTTGTTGATTAATTGATGATCATGGTTTCCTGATCATGGACATTAGGATGTGATTAATAACAAGGTTATATCATTAGGAGAATGATGTGATGGACACACACCATAGTAAGCGTAGCATAAGATCAAGTCATTAAGTTCGTATTGCTGTAAGCTTTCAAATACATAGTAACCTATTCCTTCGACCATGAGGTTATGTTAATCACCATCACGGGATGGATACTTTGATGACATCAAACGCCGCTTCGTAACTGGGTGGTTATAAAAGTGTCATTGGGTATTCTGAAAGTATGTGTTGAAGCGCATGAACCAAGATTGGGATTTGTCCATCCATATGACGGATAGATATGCTCTGGGCCCTCTCGGTGGAATGTCATCTAGTTAGCTTGCAAGCATGTGACTAGGTCACAAGGGATGACATATCATGGAACGAGTAAAGAGTACTTATCAGTAACGAGGTAGAACTAGGTATGGAGATACCGACGATCAAACCTCGGATAAGTATAGTATCGCGAGACAAAGGGAATTAGTTTCGTATGTAAGTGGTTCAATCGATCGCGAAGTCATCGTTGAGTATGTGGGAGCCATTATGGATCTCCAGGTCCCGCTGATGGTTATTGATAGGAGATGTGTCTCTATCATGTCTGCATATTCACGAACCGTAGGGTGACACACTTAAGGTTCGAAGTTGTTTTAAGTAGATATGGAATGTGCGTTGGAGACCGAATGTTGTTCGGAGTCTCGGATTGGATTCGGGACATCACGAGGAGATCCGGAATGGTCCGGAGAATAAGATTCATATATAGGGGATCATTTTCTGAGTTAGGAAATGTTCCGGAGTGTTTGTATGAGGATTCTAGAAGGTTTCGGAATGTTCCGGAAGGTTCTAGAAGATATCTTGGAGTTTGCTTGAAAATCAAGATAGGGATCAAGGAGTCCTGGTGGGTCAAGATACGGAGTCGTGGGGGAGGAGGACTCCTCCCCCCACCTCCAATCCGCCGGCCTACAAGGGAGGGGAGTCCTACAAGGACTCCCCCTCCCTAGGCGCCTCCCTTCTTTAAATAGAGGGGCAGGGGCGCCCCCTCCTCCCCTGCTCTCATAACTCCCAATCTCTGCCGCCTCTCTCCTCCGCCTTTCTTCTGCACAGGCATAGGCGAAGCCCTGCAGAATTCTCTACTCCACCACCACCACCACGCCGTCGTGCTGCTGGGATTCCGTGGAGAAGATCTACTACCTCCGCTGCTCGCTGGAACGGGGAGAGGAAGGTCTGCTTCGACTCCACACGTGTGACCGACTGCGGAAGCGCTGCCGAATCGCGGCGCCGGAAGGATCGTCCACTTGACCGACTGTGGAAGCGCTGCTGGAACGCGACGCCGGAAGGATCGTCCACACGATCTTGAGATCGGCAAGTGATCGACTACATCAACCACGAGATCTAATCTCGTTAACGCTTTCGGATCTACGAGGGTTAGTTCCTATCTATCTCGTTGCACATGTCTAATAGATTAGATCTTGGCTTTTATCTAGATTAGATCTGGGTTTTGTTCGTTCTTGCGGTAGAAATTTTTTGTTTTCCATGCTACGAACCCATCATGCGCTACCGAGGCGTAGCTTATGTTGATCCCCGGATTCTCGCAGAATTCTTGGAACTCCTTGGATGTGAAGTTCGTTCTATTGTCTGTGATGATGCCGTGTGGCACTCCGAAGCGGAAGACGATGGACTCGAAGAACTTGACTGCGATGTACCCTGATGGATTGGTCACTGGCATGGCCTCTATCCACTTGGTGAACTTGTCGACTGCGACCAGGAGGTAGACGTAGCCTCCTCGCGAGGACTTGGGGATTTTGCCGACCATGTCGAGTCCCCATTGCGCGAAGGGCCAGGCCAATGGAATTGGCCGGAGCTCTGCGCCAGGTGCGTGCGGCTTGACCGCGAATCGCTGGCACACATTGCATTTCTGGACGATGTCCTTGGCATCGTGCATGGCCGTAGGCCAGTAGAACCCAGCTCGTAGAGCTTTGGCCACGAGGGCGCGACTGCCAGCGTGGTGTCCGTAGGTTCCCTCATGGATGTCGAGGAGAACAACTATTCCACCGGTTGTGCAGACGCATCGCTAGAGTACTCATGTGATGCTGCGCTTGTATAGTTCGCCATTGATAACAGCGAATGCCTTGGATCATCGTGCGATGTGCCGTGCATCAGTCAGATTATCCGGTAGCCTTTTGTTGAGGAGATACCTGATGTACGGCTGAGTCCAGGATGATTCGATCATCATGACGCTCATTTGTCCTTTGAGTCCTGTATCCAGCTCTAGGTCGTCGAGTGCCATTGGCTCATTGGGTGGCGTAGCCCCCAAGTCCGTTGCTGCGCTTGTTTTCTTCTCTGCTACCTTTGGCTTGATGGAGCATTCGCAGATGCGCTCGTGAAATACCCCAGGTGGTATGGGGGCGCAGGTAGATCCTATGTTGGCGAGTGCGTCCGCCTCTTCATTGCTTTCGCGGCCTACGTGTCGCAGCTCGCAGCCGTCGAAGTCCCCTTCGAGTGTGTCGTAGAGATCGCGGTAGGCGATCATGTTGTCGTTCAGTGCGTCGAACTCATGCATTGTTTGGTTGACAACCAACTTGGAGTCGCCATATATAATGAGTCTCTTGGTGCCACAGGCTTTTGCCATCCTCATCCCGTGTAGCAGGGCCTCGTATCCAGCTTCGTTGTTGGAGGCGGTAAACTGCATTCGCAGGATGTACTTCAGCTTGTCCCCTTGGGGCGATGTCAGTATGACACCTGCACCTGCTCCGTCCTTCCGCTTGGATCCATCGAAGTGCATTGTCCAGAGGTAGGACATATCTAGTTTTTCGGGGAGCTGGTTTTCCATCCAGTGCACAAGGAAGTCAAGAAGAACTTGCGACTTGATTGCGTCGCGCTTTTCGTATGTAATGTCTCATGGAGACAATTCGATTCCCCAAAGCGCGACTCGTCCCGTGGCATCGGGGTTATTGAGGATATGCCCCAGCGGGGCGTCGTTGACCACCATGATTGGGTGCTCCTGGAAGTAGTAGCGCAGTCGCCGGGTGGTCATGAAGACGCCGTACGCCAGCTTCTGGTAGTGCGGGTACCGCTGTTTTTTTGGCGTGAGGACCTCACTGAGGTAGTAGATTGGTTGTTGTACCCCGTGGACCTTGTTTTCCTCGGCTCGTTTGACCACAAGTACTGTACTGATCACTTGGTTGGTGGTGGAGATATACAGCAACAGCGGTTCCCTTTCTCGTGGGGTCACCAATACTGGCGAAGTGGATAGCAGGCGCTTGAGGTCTTCAAATGCTTCCTGCGCTTCGTTGGTCCACTCAAACTTTTCAGCTTTGCGGAGGAGTTGGTAGAAGGGCAGTGCCTTTTCACCCATCCGACTGATGAATCGACTGAGGGTCGCGATTCGCCCAGCCAGCTGCTGGATGCCCCTTATGTTTTTCGGCTTCTCCATGGCCAGTATGGCTTTTATTTTCTTCGGGTTTGCCTTGATTCCTCTCGCGGAGATGAGATACCCGAGTAGTTGCCCAGATGGTACGCCAAAGGCGCATTTGTTCAGATTGAGCTTGATCCGGTAGCGGTCAAGGTTGGTGAAGGTTTCGCGTAAATCGTCGATTAGGGAGGCTTCCTCCTTGGTCTTGATTACTATGTCATCGACATAGACTTGAATGTTGCGACCAAGTTGATCCTTGAGGCAAGCCTGCATGCACCGTTGGTAGGTGGCTCCTTGGTTTTTTAGCCCGAAAGGCATTGTGTTGTAGCAGAATACACCGAAGGGCATTGTAAATGCTGTTTTTTCTTGATCTTCCTCCTTCATTCGAATCTTATTATAGCCTGAGTAGGCGTCGAGGAAGCAGAGGCACTCGCATCCCGCGGTGGAGTCGATGATCTGGTCGATTCGTGGTAGCGGGAAGTGATCCTTTGGACAGTGCTTATTCAGAGAGGTGAAGTCCACGCACATCCGCAGGATATCCGTGTCTTTTTTTGGTGCTAGCACCGTGTTGGCGAGCCAAGTGCTTTCCTTGATCTCACGTATGAATTTGGCGTCAAGGAGTCTGTTGATCTCCATTCCGACTGCCTTTGCTCGTGGCTCAGATAATCGCCGGATTGTTTGCTTGACTGGCCTTGCGTCTGGGTTGACGTTGAGTGCGTGCTCGATGAATTCCTTGGGAACTCCTGGCATGTCCGCTGGACACCAGGCGAAGATTTCCCAGTGCTCACGGAGGAATTCAACGAGCGCGAGTTCCTATGTGTGACTCAAGTTGTTGGCGATGAGGGCTGTCTTGGCGGGATCCGATGGGTGGACCTGCACTTTCTTTGTGTGCACCAATGAGTCGAAAGATAGATCGGGTGAACTTGGCCGGCTTAGGGGAGGAAGACTGTTGTCTGTCGACTCCTTTAGTCTCGCGAGTTCTTCCTGCATGCCGAAGGACTGGGAAATTCTGTTGAATTCCCTGTCACAACTATCGGATCTCTCGAAGCTCCCGTTGACTGTGATGACGCCATTGGGACCTGGCATTTTCATTTGTAGGTAGGCGCAGTGTGGTACTGCCATGAACCTGGTGAACGCGACACGTCCGAGGATGCAGTGGTACTATGAGGGCCAGTCGACGACCTCAAAGTCGATGTGCTCGCAACGAAAGTTTTTCGGCGTGTCAAAGATGACGTCGAGGTTGATTTTTCCCCGGGATAAACGCCTTTTCCTGGGACGATGCCGTGGAATGCTGTGTCCGAGGCTTCTAGGCAAGTCAGAGGGATCCTCATTGCTCGCAAGGTACTCGCGAATATAAGGTTGATGCCGCTTCCGCCGTCCATGAAGACGCGGCTCATGTCGAAACCTCCGATTTGCGCCTCGAGTAGGAGGGGACAATGGCCTGGACGAGGTACTTGAGGCGGATGATCGCGTTTGTCGAAGGTGATGCAAGACTCGCTTCCGCTGAGGTACTCAGTGGTGGATGGTGGCGAGTTTGTGGCCAAGTTGACTTGGCGAGTGATGGCCTTCTGCACCCTGTTTGAGGGGCATCCTTTTTAGATCATCATGGTACCCATGGCTCGTGGGTATGGTTCGCATCCCTGGTGTTGGTCCAGCGCAGCTGCGTTTGGTGGTATTCCAAATGGTGGTGGCGGAGCGCCATGTGCCACGGCGCATGGAGCGGCTCCGTAGCCTTTTTCAACTGCACTGCGATTCATCCGAACCAATCCCTCATGTAGTTTGAGGAACTCACGGCAGTCCTTGAGGAGGTGGTTGGACTTCTTCTTTCCATCATGTTTGTTGATGTAGAAGTGCACCGTGCATGGCCCGGACAGTTTGTCTTCAATGGATGTCACGGGTGCCTCATCACGATTGCGGCGTTGCCACACTTGCGTGGTTTTCCCAGAGTCGCGGTATCCACCGCTGCGGTATCTGTTGTTGCGGTTATCGTCGCGTCTGTCGGCGTAGCCAGCTGCGACCATATTGACGTCATCGCGGTCATCGTAGATGCGCATGCGGCGTTTGCCCCGGCGGTCGCGTCTGCGCTCGAGTTCTGCCTCCTCGTCGGAGTGGACGTGATTTTTCACCGAATCTTCTCCATCGGCCCACCGATTCACGATTTCCATCAGGTGGTCGATGGTCTTGGGCTTTGAGCGGCCCAGCTCCTCTCTGAGCTCTATGCGGTGGGCGCCGCCGTTGAATGCATCAATCGCGCGATCCTCCGAGATGTTTCTCTACGGATTTCTTGATGATGGACCACCTTTGGCTGTAGGAGCGTAGCGATTCGCCTGATCTTTGCTGGCAGCATCTCAGCTCTTCGATTGATGCAGGCCGCTTGTATGTGCCCTTGAAGTTGCGCACCAAGCTGTAAACCAGCTCATTCCAACTGCGAATGGATCCGTGTGGGAGGTTGTTGAGCCATGCTCGAGCGATGCCTTGCAGCTGTAGCTGTAGGCATTGCATGCCGTGCTTCGACTGCCGCCGTGGAGCCTAACCGAGGAGATGTGGTCCTCC